>CABHPQ010138748.1:0-23265 GCA_902168405.1 Peromyscus aztecus | reverse complement strand
CTAAAACAATACCAAAAAGATCATACGGCTCTGACCATTCTTGTGATAGAACCAGAGAATACGAGGACTACAGAGGCTAGCAGTAACACCTATGCAATTGATGAGCACTTTGTTTTGCAATAATTGCTGCTACTACCTTACATCATAAAATCCAGCTAGCATATGTCAGGCATAGCTGTGTTCCGGCATTAAGCCCAGGACTAGAGTTTCAAAAACCAACAAGACTCTTTGCCTCACAGCTGGGAGACAGGCAGACAGGATCACTACAATCTGTAGTGTGATGTGAACATGCAGTGTTAGTGGGAAACGGAAACTCCAGAGTCTTTCCTAGACGCTCCCGAGCCCTGGAGGCAGCACGCATTTAGCTGTTGTGATTTGATGCACCTGCATTTCCTGCCTCCTGTTTACCTGGCACAAAACAGAGCCAGGTTGGTATACTGAACAGCTTGTAAGAAGGAAGGTGCTGTGCTAGGTCTCTGAGCTAACAGATAGATGGTGTGCACATGTAAAGCGGAATCACAGTGTCAATGAGGCTCCATACTCCGGTGTGACCACAGCTAGAAGGTGTGCACACGTAAAGCAGAGTCACAGAGTCTGTGAGTCTCCACACTCCGGTGTGACCACAACTAGAAGGTGTGCACATGTAAAGCTGAGTCACAGAGTCTGTGAGTCTCCATACTCCGGTGTGACCACAGCTAGAAGGTGTGCACATGTAAAGCAGAATCACAGAGTCTGTGAGTCTCCATACTCTGGTGTGACCACAGCTAGATGGTGTGCACATGTAAAGCTGAGTCACAGAGTCTGTGAGTCTCCACACTCCGGTGTGACCACAGCTAGGAGGTGTGCACATGTAAAGCGGAATCACAGTGTCAATGAGGCTCCGTACTCAGATGTGACCAGACTGAGTATGAGTACGGTATCTCTCAGCTCTGAGATTGTGGCCTCTTGTTGTTCCCATAGAAGTCAACATTGAGAATGCTCTGTGTGACATTTCCAAATACACTAGGAGACTGAAAAACTTAGAGTGTTTATGTATGTGTGTGTTCCACCTAGCTGTCCCCTCTACCTGTGCTGAGAAACTACAGGCCAGTGACTTGCAACTAGGGTGAGTCATTAGCATCAACCAGAGGAAGAAGGGAGATGTTGCAAGGACTTATGCCTAGGCCTTCCTCAGAACAATGCAAACAGAATCACAAGGACTGAGACACGGGTGCTGCTATGTTTTTAAGCCCTCATGCTCATGAGTTCTGTCGCCCCTGATTTATGGAGGAGAAAGAAATGAAAACAGATTCTACTAACACTGGCAGAGAGGAGCTGAGTCCTCACAGACTTCTGCTCTACCTCTCCATGATGTGAGCCCTCTCCAGTAGGAGCGAGGGTGATCCTAAGAGCAGTTTGGGCCTTAACCAGCAGCTCTGGCTCAGCCTGTGAACACATGTAGCAAACTCCATACTGATATGGGTTTAGTGCCTTGTGACTTCTAATAAGAAGTTATGAGGCAGCTGGGTGGTGGTGGCGCACGCCTTTAATCCCAGCACTCAGGAGGCAGAGCCAGGTGGATCTCTGTGAGTTCAAGGCCAACCTGGTCTACAGAGCAAGATCCAGGACAGGCACCAAAACCACACAGAGAAACCCTGTCTTGAAACGCCCGCCCCCCCACCAAAAAAAGAGGAAGAAGTTGTTATGAGGCAATGGTAATGCTGTCTACGTTTGTAAACCACTCAGCCCCAGGTCCCACTCTGTCAGGGAGGTCCCTCTACTAAGAGCATTCTGAATGGAAATGTTCACTGAACGTTCAAAACTATACGATGAAGGGGTTGGGGAAAGAGCTCAGTGGGTGAGTATCTGTGGTGCAAGCATGAGAATGAAGATCCAGATCCTCAGCACCCACATAAAAAGTCTGGACTACGGTGCACATCTCTACCTCAGTGCTAGGAGGGAGGGACAAGAGGATCTTGAGGGGTTGCTGACCCACTAGTCTACCCAAGTGGGGAACGCTGGGGTCAGTTAGAGGCCCTCACTCGAAAATAAGGTGGAGAGTGATGGAAGAAGACACTGAAGACTGACCTCTGTCCTCCACAATGCACTTATGGGTATACACGTGCACACCCCACATGGTGTGGGTGAGTGTGTATGTGTCTGTTCAGTCTACATGCACACACATCATGTTCCTTATCCTCGAGGAGCTAGCTCCAGTCACAAAGCACTGGTGTTCCTGAGACCATAAAGTTGAGGCCAGGTTCTGAAAGTTGACCTGGTTCCCCTGCGCTTAGAGCCCTTAAAGATTCCGCTGTAGAAAGCCACAACTTTGAGGGATATTAAACTTCTTAGAGAAACACATAAGAAATTTTGACACAGAAGCCCCAACTGGTGGGAAGGCAACAGGAAGGTATGTAGAAAAGGTCAGGTGATTCTTAGGGGCAAGTTAGAGCTCAAGGACTTTGGACTTCTCTTTGAATTTCTGTTTCTATCTATTCGGGACAATTTAACAGCCTCCAGTTTTAAATTTAATGTGTTAAAAATAAAAACCAATTTGAGGTGCCAGATATCATATCACATTTTTGACGGCTTAGCTGGGTCTCTAGCTAAAGGGCACATCTTCTAGGTCGCTGCTTGAGGTTTGCAGAGTCACGGACATTTAAAAAGTTCCTTATCATCAGCCTTGGGGATTAACAGCTCTCCCCAGCTACTGTGGCTATCCCTCAGTCTCCATTTTTCTTTCCTGAGCTTTCTTATCTAACCCCAACAAGCCATTGGGATGGTACAAAGGGATCTTTGGTTAAGCATTTAATATAATAGAATACACACACACACACACACACACACACACACACAATATGGCCAAGAATGAGTTAAAATTTAAACAAAAAAAATACTGAGCAAAGAGACAAATGATGAATGAAAAGATCTCCCAGACTTAATGTATTTGTATAAATCAGTTTTAAGTCTTTATAAGTGACAGCAAGAAGTAAATGATAGTTTATTGCTAACTAGATTACAAATATGCACATGGCTAGTAGGACCATGTTCAGTTAGCAATAACATTCCCCTCAAAAATATGTATCTTCATTTTCTGAGCTTATTTAGAACACAAAGAATCAAATGATCAAAAATTCAAACAGTAAGAGATGTGGAAAGAAGTGAGGCTTCACAGTAACTAGTCAGCCAACGGACATGCTTGTAATCAGCTGTGATCTAGCTATCCCTGGTCCAGCTGCACACTGGTCTCCAGCATCCAGTGTTATACCATGCTATGACATTTGTAAGCATGTGCCATCAGAATAGAAATCTTAATGTCCCACCCAGGCTTTTCCAGATGCAGCTGTATCAAAGATCCACAGCTTGGCCATTCCAAGATTCCTGCTTGGAAAGAGAGTAGAGGGAAAATGTCACCTCTCATCCAGGGTTGTTGTTTGTATGGTGTGTGTGTGTGTGTGTGTAGTATACATGTGTAGAGAGGTGCACATGTTTTTGTGGGCCTGAGCAGGTTGATATTGGACTTCTTCCTTGATCACTCTTTGTCTTATAGATTGAGGCAGGGTATCCCTTTTCCACTTCAACACAGAGTTCACCATTCTGGCTAGTCTAGCTGCCAGAATGCTCTAGGGACTTCATGTCATTTCTGGAGCACTGGGATTATAGATGGGCCAACACATCTGCTCAGCATTTCCATGAGTGCTGGGGATCCGAACTCCAGTCCTCAGACTTGCTCTGTGTGGCAAGCACTGTACCCACTGAACCTCCTCTCCAGCCCCAAGACCCCCTTGCTTCATGCTCAGCTCTAGAACTGAGCCCCCCCACCTCCACACACACACACTTCTCAGTTTTCAACCCCCTCCTATTTCTTCTCCTATTGTCTAAACTATATTCCTTGCTTTTAGCTGATGATCTTATGTTCATTGAGAAAACATGCAAAACCAAGAAAGAAGATTTTTACCCTCCTGTGCCCAAATCTCCCCACTTCCCTCTCTCTTGACTGGACAGACTGTCTCTCCTCTGTAGCTAGGGTTTTCCTGCCTGGCCCACGATCAGGATAAATCTCTTTCACCTGCCAGTCCCACAGCCGCTCAGACCCAACCAAGTAAACACAGAGACTTATATTGCTTACAAACTGTATGGCCGTGGCAGGCTTCTTGCTAACTGTCCTTATAGCTTAAATTAATCCATTTCCATAAATCTATACCTTGCCACATGGCTCGTGGCTTACTGGCATCTTTACATGCTGCTTGTCCTGGCAGTGGCTGGCCGAGTCTCCCTCTGCCTTCCTGTTCTTTTTGTTCTCTCTGTTAGCCCCGCCTACACTTCCTGCCTAGCCACAGGCCAATCAGTGTTTTATTAGCAACACATTTGCCATACAGAACATCCCACAGCACTCCTCACCTTTCCTCGTGGCCAGCAACCCCTTAGTTCACTGAATCCTATCACTCCTATATCATCCTGTAATTGTCCTTTCTCCCCAATGTCACCAGCTTCTTTGTCTTGGACATTGAGTCATTCTCATCAGCACACAAAATGCCTGAGTGACTTCCAGACGATCCCCTAAAGCATCTCTCCATCCCTCACTCTCTTCAAGCCCCATCTTGCTGATTCTCTCAATTCTAGAACTTCACCAAGAGCTGTCCATACTCAGTCTCCCCTTCATCAATTCATAGAATCCTCTGAGCCCACTTGAGTTAGACTTTACCAAACTTCTCAAAGCGCTTCAGTCCCCACCACAGTGGTTCCCACCTCTCCGAGAACAGTGCGGGTGCTCGTCTTTGCCGGTTGCTGTCTCCTCTTCTACATTTACTCCTCTTTCCCTGCCTGATGTTGCAGCTGCCTCCACTCCTGCCAGATGCTCCGTTCCGTTCCTCTCGGCCTCCTTCACAGCTGCTCTGACTCTTGACTGCTGGACCATCCCTGGGCTCGCTCACCCTCTGCTTTATGCTTTCCTTAATTGCATTTACTCCCTGTCCTTTCTCTTCCCTTGCCTTGGATCATATCTCCTTATGAACTCTAGGATGTGTTACCTATGATCTTGCTCCTGAGAGCCAGATTTGCAGATTCTGCTTGATTTTTTTTTTCTCTTACATCCGTGTCTTTCAGGCATCTCTAATCGAACATGCTCCCAAAGCAGTCTTGGTTTTCCTCCCAAAACTGCTTCACTGCCATAATTCTTTTCAGGAGCAGCACCTCCAGTCCCTTAGGCTCACAGCAGAAACACAGGATGAAGCACGATTTCTCTGTCTAACACCCAAAGGCCAAGGCGTCAGATCTTCCAACAGAGAGTCAAACATTCCACTTCTCCCCAAGTCTCCGCCTGAGTCAGCTGCTCCTGTGCTGTCTCCCTCCAGAGCTGCTGCTTCTGTTCTGTAGTCTATAAGCTGTCTTCAGTTCCCAGCACCCAGAAGGCTTTGTGTCTTTCTGTACCCTCAATCCCCCTCAGTCATGACCACCATTCTGTTTCCTCCCAGTGCCTTCACACCTGTTTCGTCCTTGACTTGGAGGCCATGCTTCGTGGCCGGCTCCATGTAACCCCGAGAGCGCTCACTCTCCAAAGTGCTTCCTTTGCCGAGTTTCACAACGCAGCCACACCAGCGCACTGTACTCTCCTCTCACCACTGTTCTCTCTTCCAAGAATGAGAACTTCACTTTCAATAGCAGCGTCTTTAACCTGCTTCCTTTTGTAGTGTGGCCTCGCCACCTTCCTTCTCTGTGGAATGGAATCCAGCTCTTGGAACTGTGAGCAGAATCTTACCGCACAGTCACTTACCCAGGGCGTGTTTGGTAACCTCTTTCGAAGGAGCCTACTTCTAGTCCTGGCTTTATCATATGAGTAAGGACAGGAATTATCAAAATCAGATAAACAAATATTGAAATGAGTATGGATTCTGTTCTTAATTTCCGTCTGTTAATATTTGCAATGATTCCTCAAAGTACATCAAATTCTTTTAAAGTCTAAACATTATCTTAAAAAACAAACTAAAAGAGTTGGGAAGAGTTGTCTCCATGAAGAGGGAATTGGGAGCAGGGCAGGGACCCACTGTTGTTTCTTGCTAGGCCAGCACTCCCTGGGACAGTACTTTGATAGAAATACAATTGAATTAAAGAAAAAAGACTGGAAGGAAAGCCTATGACAGGTTAACAAGAGTTAACAGTTAACATGTTAGCTCTCTGTAGCTGCAAGGACTTAAATCATCAGCTACATTAATTTTCCTCTTTGTTCTCTATGAATTCATAAATGACCTGTAATGCATTTGTGTGGGTCTTGTAAAAAAATTAGTACCAATGCATTTTGCATGCTGACCAGATAGTGGAAGGCTAGGGAAGATAAGGTGGAAAACCTTTTGAGGATGCTCTGATTGGAAGTGGAAATCCCAGGATCTTCAGGGAATGTATCATCTATCCAGTGTCCTACCAGAGCCTTGAGGTCCAGGGGCAGAAGGATTGGGATTCTGTGACACAGAAGGAGGTTGGAAAATATGTAAGGGGATAAATGATACAGCAGGATGCTGCCACAGGGCCTTGTTGCTCATAGATCTGTCCTGAGAATAAGAAGTTAACACTTAAGAAAGGTTCGCTAGTGAATAGAGAGCAAGCAGGCAGAGCTGAAGCCACCTAGGCAAAGACAGACAGTTTGAACCATCTGACATTCTGAGCAGTATATTTGCTTTTAATAATGCATATGGCCAAAACAAGGTGGCACAGAAACCATTATTCAGTGTTTGGGGGAGGGAAAGCAGACACAAATCTCCCACCTTCCCGGCTGGCCAGGCTGTCTCAGGGAGGAAGAGGTGTGTCCTCAATTCCCACTGCTCTGGGTTAAGCCTTGGTGATGTGCGGGGCTCTGTAATCTCTTCTGACACCTGCAGAAATGTTTTGCAAATCCACATGCTTGGAACTCTGCAGAGTCAGGAGGTGAAGCATCACTGTGCCTTCCCTGCTTAATAGAAGTGCACTGTCTTTTGCAGGATGGATGGTCACAATATCACTTTGTAGCCTCATCTTCAACCATTGAGAGGGATCGACAAAGGCCCTACTCCTCCTCCCGCACACCCTCCATCTCTCCTGTGCGTGTGTCTCCCAACAACCGCTCAGGTAAGAGCCAGCCCAGATCCCGCTTTCCTCCTGAGCCAAGGGACTCATGCCCAGCCCTTGATCTGGACACCACACTGAGAAAAGCTGTCTGGCTTGTACACTGGGTAGTAGATGGGTGTGTTTTCTGTTGTGGTGGCAACTCTGTGGGCTGTACACAGACCAGGAACCAGTCTCAGCTGAGCTTGCTTCCTATCTATGGGACACCCTCATGCACTCAATGAGGAAGGAGTCTAAAGGAAGCAGGCAGGAGTTCAAACATCATGGTTACACAAGTATTTCTAACTATCCCAGACACAACTCACTTATTATAAACTCCGAATCATTAATAAATTTGTATCATAGTCAACTTTTACTCATAATGTTTCTCTCATTTTGCCAAATTCCTAGCACTTAAATTTTGATCTCGGTTCATTTCTAAAATACTTTATATGATTTTCTAGTCATTTTGAGTAAGCCCAAAGATTAGATGGAAATATGAAAAGGAAATATGTGTGCCATTTAGTAACATAAGCATCCTGTTGTTCTCTGCCTCAGAGAATAGTGTTTTAAGCTTATCTTTCTGTCTCTGAATGTTTATTTCTTTGGTTGAGAAATGGGTCAAGACTAAATACCCAGATGTCCCCACATATACCCTGATGTCTAGGCTCTTATTTGTGACAGCCTTCTCTTCCCTGCCCTGTCCCCAACCCCTACTGAGGAAGTCCTGTTTTCTGAAACAGATTTTGGAGGGTTGGGCAGAAAATTGCCCTATCAAAGTGACTTTTCTGTCCCTGAAGATGACTGTCCTCAAACTTTTCACCTGATTTATTGCCATAGGGTTGAGGAAAAAGCAGATACAAAGAGAGAAATTTTGTTACCCTCTCCAAGCTCCATGAAAGTTTGTGTTCAAGGTACGGTTGTTGCTTAGGACATCTGATCCAACCATGGATGAGATTCAGGAAGCCCCTGTAACTTCTGAAGCACAGAGGTGGACACATACTTCTGACTCTACGATTCTGAGGGCTTAAAGAGCACCTGGAACAAAAAAAGGAGAGTGGCTTGTTAAAAGCTCTACCTGATTAAGAACCAGCCAGTCAGGAAGATGAGATGATAGAGTAGATGGGAAGGTGTTGGGCTGCGGAAGAGCCATGTCTGCAGTAGGCAGGCAAAGGCCAGCCTGGGAATCCGTTCAACAAGTGCTGTGCCTTGGTATTTCCTAGGCCAGGCACATCAAGACACCTAATAAACATTCGTTCGCATGATTTGATCTTTCCTGGAGCTTAACCCTGATTTACTGAAGACTCGGAGCATCACCGTGTGCAAGGTCTCAGGAGATAATTACACACTTCATGTAGCTTAATAAACATCACCATCTGTGCAATATTAGGCTCTCATTTTTAAAAGCTTCGGTCAAAAGGCTCCAAATCCTGTGCCTCCTTGATTGATGGCACGGACTCCTGAATGGCCAGGTTCTATGCAAGGATACCCAGGACCAGAGGAACAAGGACAAAAGCAGGATTTTTCCACAAGAAAGAGGTTAAGCAGAAGAGCGAGAAGGCAGAGGGTTGTGGAAGTAAGTGAGACCCCCGCAGCTGATGAGACAAGAACAGGAAGGGGTGGACTGAGCCCAGCCAAGCCGGGGGCTTGTCGGAGCCAGGGTTGTTCGTGCAGTAATTCTCCTTTAAGCTCAGGGTACTAAAGATACATAAAGTGAAGAGTCCTTTCACTGTGACCCTATTCTCCTCCAGCCTGGAACGGACAACAACCCAGTCCGCTCTGTTCCCTGCCGTCATCAACCTCCAATCCCATCTTGAAGAGCCAGAGTCCCTGTGTAGCAGGGAGATGCACCCGTGGGGTCAGATCACTAAGATTTCAAGTGTGTCCAGGAGAGATATGCAGGTTGTCCCGTCCCACGCCCCTAGGTTCCCATTGGATGCTTTGACCCAACTGGTGTTATATGGGGCTCAAGCATCTACATGTAAGGAATTGGGGGGATTCTTTCTGATTGGTAGTTGGGGTTGGAAACCCCAAGTACCTCAAGAGCACTGAGCCTTTGTTTCATGTTGGTCCAGTTGGGAGGTTCTTCGGGACAGCCAAACAGTGCCTCTACTTACTTTCTCAGCAACTGGATGTGACTTCTCCTAAATGCTTCCAACTCTGATTCTAATGTGTCTGCATGTCTATTTCCATACTCTAATGGGATTCCCTAAGTTTAGCAAGCATGGCACAGTTCACATCCTGCATCCTGCACTGTCTGGCACAGAGATTTGCACAGGGAGTTTACTAAGTTTGACAGAATCCAATGATTCACATGGTACAAACAGATACATCAGGGGAGAAGCAAGCTCTATGTGCTGGGGCTGAGGAACCCTGCACAGGATTTGGATGATGCTCTGAAAGGTAAACTGAGGCATGACTGGAAAAGCGGCTTTGACATTACCAAAGAGGGCTTTATGTTAAAAGTCAGTTTCTTGAAGAAAAAAAATGTACTTATTCATCACCAGGTATGCTTGGTAAGAGTGGATTCCAAGGGCTTTCTAGGGAAAATTCCAACCAAAAAGGTTCAGGATTTGGTGGAGAATTCCTAAACTCTCAGGCAGATCTTTCGGTAAATCAGGATTATGGAGCACTGCCCTGGGGTTTAGGAAGTCAGAGGAAAATGAAAGATAAAAGCATACCATGGCCGAGGTCCTCATACTGCATGTGATGCCCCCATCATGGTGGGACAGGCCTGGCCCACACCCCTGAAACACCAACACTCTTGTCTGCCTCTTCCCACATCTCTGCGCTGGCTCACTGTTGAGTTGCTACCAAGCCATCCCTTCACTGTGGTTTCCATGGTTCTGTACTAGTTTACTCCTGGGAGTACTTCCTGTAATTACAACCCATCTCTTTTAGAAAGAGGAACATGGTGAGGTACATTCCTTGTACCCAGCAATCCTCAAGCAGCTGAAATGTAAGGGGTGTATGAGACATTATTGACATGATCACCTCAAGAGCTGAAACCAAAATGCCTTGTCAGAAAAAACAAACAAAAAACAACAGAAAAAAAATTCTTCCCACCTATCCCAGGCTACCTGGAGAAGAGCCTGGTAGGTGACATGGTTTCAGCCTCAGATTCCCTCTGTGGGTGATGTTGTTTCAACCCCACAAATTCCCTTCATGGGAGATGTTACTTCTTTCTGTCTTACACAAGGCAGCCTCTGGGCAACTCGGTGTTGAAATCACATTGTATTTCTTTTTGTCTGGGACTCTTTTAGTGTCAACATGGGTCTAATATCCTTCATTCAAATGGCTAAGACCAGAAACGTTTCAGGTTTCTAATTTTTAAATATTTTTTTTTAGTTTGGAATAATTTCATATATATCACGGAGACATTGAGCAGAGAACACAAGTCTAAACACAAAATGCATCCGTGCTCCCTATAGGACTTTGTAGAAAATGGTCTGAATTCTTTGGGATGCTTTGACTGCAGCCTGTGTTAGGAGGTAGGGTGTGTGGAATTTTCCACTCCGGTTGTCATGTCAGTGCTCAGAAAGTTTCAGATTGCAGAGTGTTTGTACCTACTGTTTTCAAATTAGGGATGCTCAAACTGTAACAGCTCCTTTGAAGCATATCTAATTAAAAAATAAAGTGAGGGCAAGGGGGAAGAGAAGGAAAAAGAGCTTGAAAGACCAGTCTCATTCGTAAAGCTCTTGTGTACACCTAGGGAAGGTCATGTCTCCACCATTTCTATACAAGGAAGATGATCCAAGGTGTAATCCTTAACTGCCCACCTCCAAGTCAAACTGTCCCTTTGATATGAGAAAGCAGCAGTTGCCATGGACTAAAGGAAGATGGTAAAAACCAAGTCAAAGAGGTAAAACTAAAAAATAAATGATCCATATACCGTACTGATAAGTGTTGGACCATGTCTGTTTGTGAGGTGAACTGATTATGTGAAAACTCAGGCATAGCATGGAGTGAGGCACAGAAAAAAACCTTTCTCTTTTCTTTATATAGCAAGTGCCCCAGCTTCACCTCGAGAAATGATCAGCCTCAAAGAAAGGAAAACGGACTATGAGTCCACTGGAAACAATGCCACTTACCATGGAACTAAAGGAGAACACACTTCCAGAAAAGACGCCATGACAGGTAAGCACAGTCATGCACTTGACCGGGACTAATGCTGAGGGCCAGGAGGATTGTCAGAGCATTTGAGATCTTGATAGTACCTGGAACTGGGGGAAGAAGACAAGGATACCCACAGGACTTTTACTGAGACATTGTCTTCTCTTACCATGATGCCAATCTTTTATATAGATAGCAATGCCCGTGAAACTTCTAAAGAATGAATGAGCTTTTGTCTTCATCCCCATCTCAGTCAGAACCATCATCTTTCCATCCCATCAGCTGGGAACTCTGGGGAAGCCAAAGTTGATACACTTGGTGCCTGTTAGTTCCCTTCCAAGAATGCTTTGTAAACCCTGGCTTGTAAGTAGGCATGGCCTTAACCCCCCAAATCCTTTATATAGTTTTCCTTGGGCATTTACAAATGTCTTCAGAGTCTGAATCCACTCCCTTCCCCTGACTGCTTCTCTAAGAACACAGGTATAAGGATGGGACATGGGAAGAAGGACATGGGAGGCTCCTGTAGGGGGCTTAGATCTTCAGAACTAGACTCTCAGAGCCACATGACTTTAACAAAGGCCCAACATGATTCTTTGCCACATGGAGATGAAGATGGGTCCCTCCTGAAAATAGACTATGAGTAATGGGCCTGTAAGAAGAGATCAGGTGGTCAAATCATTGATAAAACTGGGTTGCAAAGGGTGTAACCCTAAAGAGACACAGAGATGCTCTCATCAGAGCGCTCTCGAAAAGCATGGGGCATGGGTCTCTGATGTTATTTATGCGCAGACCTGCAGGGAAGCAGAGTAGACAAATTGGATGATTTATTAAATGTCTCCCAAACCCAGGACAGATAAGATAAATTTTTGCAATAACAAATGTATTTACCCCAGCAGCGGTGTGTTCTGTGTTAACCCTGCAGAGCTGCATAAAGAAACATGCACTAAAGATGTATGTCCTACCTGAAACCCCAGGACCACATTCTGCCTCAATGTGCAGACCCCACATGTCACCCTGGATCCTGAAATGCCTCTTGAATGGAAGTGATGAATTCATTTCACCACCATAGCTTATTCTTCTCTTTCTCTATTATTTTTGCCCTGCCCTATAAATGTTGCTCTAGCCATCACTGAATATGGACTGAGAAAGTTGAGAATCTAAGTCCCTAGCATAGAGGTGCCCAGGGAAGAATCTAATTCATACTGATTAGCCTGAATTATCGATGACAGCAAATTCATCTGACAAGTCCAGTTTATAATTATTATTGCCCCAGGTAGCCACAGCACCAGAATCTCGGATGACAGATTGAGATGATAGTTAGAAGAATAATTGTAAGATTGATTGTATTACTATCATTTGAGTTTAGTGTTGCTTTTCAACTCTCTAGCCCAGTACAATCATCCGGAAGGGTTTTAAGAGCAATATGTTTATGTTGAAATAATTGTAGTGATACATGAGTTTGCCCACACACACAGTAAAATAAAGCATAAAATGTCTCATGTGCCTGATAGTCCTCCCGCCTAGGAAATGGCCAAGATCTTGACAACTCTGCTATTGAGATATATGGAATTCTTTAAACCTACTTAGAGGCCCAAACAGCTTAGCTCTGACTTACTTGGAAACTCAGTTCAAAACAATGCTATCAGTCATGTAGCCAACATAGGGGAAAACTGGGCTCTTGACTGAGTTTGTTTATATAAGAACATTCTTCTCAAGTCAATGGGTTTTTAAATAAAAGCTGTTTGTTAACAGTGTGAGGGTGGTGGAAGTGATAAGGGAAGTGGAGGGATAGAGAGGCAGTGGGGGCAAGGAGAGAAGTGGAGGTGGTGGTGATGGTGGTGGTTGTTGTGGAGGTGGTGGTGATGGTGGTGGTTGGTGTGGAGGAGGTGATGGTGGTGGTTGGTGTGGAGGAGGTGATGGTGGTGGTTGGTGTGGAGGAGGTGATGGTGGTGGTTGGTGTGGAGGTGGTGATGGTGGTGGTTGGTGTGGAGGAGGTGATGGTGGTAGTGGTTGGTGTGGAGGTGGTGATGGTGGTGGTTGTTATGGAGGTGGTAGTGATGGTGGTTGGTGTGGAGGAGGTGATGGTGGTTGGTGTGGAGGTGGTGATGGTGGTGGTTGGTGTGGAGGTGGTGATGGTGGTGGTGGTTGGTGTGGTAATGAGAGAAGGGGAGGTGATTGTGCTGCTGACTTCATGGCCATGATAATAGTGGGGTATGACAGTAGTAAGTAGTGGAGACCGAGGTGTTAGCAAGGGTGGTGATGGCGGAGGTCCAGCCCCCTACAGGGTGTTAAGGGCAGAGGTGAGTGTGTCAGTAATGGTGGAGGTGAAGTGATGAGAGTAGATGTTAATATGCTGGCAAGGGTGGCAATGGTGGAGTGGAGGTGCCGGCAAGGACGAAAGTGAGGCTTTTGGTAATGAGCCTGGTGGTGGTAGTGATTGCCTCCTGTCAGTGGAGTGAATTAAGTCACCAGCCAAGCCATAATAGCACCCAACATGTCACACTGGAATAGAAAAGTTGTTTCACCAACTTCCACTCTAGGAACTTTGGGAAATGCCCATCATTCAAGAATTCACTTATAAAGTCAGATTTCTTAGGATTTCCGTATCAAAACTAGCTGGTTTTCTTTTTTTCTGTCATTTAAGATTAAACCCAAGGTGTGGCAGGGTTTGGTGGGAAAAAACTCAAATGTTTCCTCTTTTCTTGGTCCTGAGGGACCAGTGATGCCCTACCATTCCCCAGTGGGGAGAGGCTGTCTGCTATGGGAAACGAGGGACCACCTGCCCTCAAAGGCAACATTGGAACGCTGGTGGTAGACACAGTTCCTCACCTGTGCTGGCATTCCCTAGCTTAGGTCTAAGAAATCCAGACCCATCTGGGTTTTCACCCCAGCCATCCCACTCTCTCTTCTTCCACATTCCTTTCCTAGCTTCTAGCACGTCTTTGAGAACACCATCTCTCTTTGTGTTACTGAGAGGCCCTGAGAATCCCAACATCAGCTGTGCGTTCAAGCTTGCCAGATGCTGGCAGCTAGTTCTCCAGCTGTGGTTGCTTAGGAACCTCTTTGTGCCGGCTGATCCCTGGTTACACAGCCTAACTTTTAAGTTTATCTGGGGACTTCACCTTTCCATCCGAACTTCCCCTTTCATCGGGTGATGCCTGCCGTTTTTGTCAATGTCTCTCTTATGCCTTTTAAAGCCATTCTAATCCTTTTGGTTAGAAATGGAGTGTTTAGGGAATGGCACACAAAAAAGGAAAGGCACTTCTCTATGAAGAGCATCCTTGAGGCTCTCCACTTCATGTGTCTGTGAACGTAGTTCCCTCTCAACCAGAGTCTCTTTTACACAGGCAAGTGAGCCGAGGACAGAACTTCCAACAGAAGCATCTTCTACTTAAAAACCAATACACTGTGAAAAGAGGCTAAGGTTGTAACAGTACAGATGTCCCTGCCCCCTAAAATACATCATTCCAAATAGTGGAAAGACCAGCCTTTCACCTTGACCTTGACGTGACATTTTTATCAGCATGTTTGTATAGGACAGATAGATCAATTTCTAAGATCCATGCCTTCATTCAGTCATTTAATAATTATGTCTCCTGCTCTGTGAAGATCCACTGAGACCAGGCTCCATCCAGAGACATACAAGCAGAAAGAACAAGACATGCTTCTCTGTTTTTATAGGGCCTCTGCTCTAGTAAACAAAGACCAGCAGCAAACAAGGTCAGCAACAGGACAAGTTCTCCCACAAGGTGGTGTCACATGATGCTGAGCATGATGAGGGACAGATGTTGAGACAGAGGAAGCCAGGTAGAAAGGGTAGCCTTGCATGCCATGGGTAACAAGGAGACATCTCAGCTGATACCTGACCACCAGACTGTACCTGTAAAGGAGGATTTACAGGTATAGTCTCCCTGAGGGCACACAACCTTGACTCACTCAGTAGAGCAAAGAGGAGCATGGTGGCTAAGGCTCCTTAACAAGAGAGAATGGTTGAGAAACAGGGTGGAAAGTGGGTTTGGGGGCAGAGCATGTGGAGCTTGAGTTTTACCAAGCAGAGAGAGTGACATAATCCAATCCTTAAAGCACAGGGTACCCCTGGCTGTGGAAGATTGGTGAATAGTGAACACAGGACAGACAGACAGTTGGGCCCACTAGGAAGATTCAGTGATCCAGAAGTAAAAAAGATAGAAATAGGTGTAGATGTAACCAAACGTATTTTTTAAATAAGAAACACAGAGTCAATGTAAAGATAAAAGCCCAAGAGGTCAGAGCTAAGAACCTTACCCGCCTGCTGCCAGCTAGCCTCTTCAGCCAAGAGACCTCTCCGAAAAAAGGGAGCTACTTCCTGTGTGTTTGTCTTATAAAGACTTCCTGTTCTGCCTTCTCATTGGTCGTAAACCCAACCACGTGACTGCCTCGTCACTGCCTGTCTGTACAGACCTCCAGACACACATTGGAGCGTGTGTCTCCAATGCTGGCTGTATCCTTGAACACACAGAGATCTACCTAGCTCTGCCTCCCAAGTGCTGGGATTAAAGGCGTGCACCACCACAACCGGCTTTCGCTATGGCTTGCTAATAGCTCTGACCCCTAGGCAACTTTATTTATTAACATACAAATAAAATCACATTTCAGTACAAATAAAATACCACTATAGATAGGTGAAGTTTAGATCTGGTCAGAGAAGGTAGGAGAGTGATGTAAAACTGAAGAGAGGGGCTGGAGAAATTGCTCAGTGTGCTGTGCAAACATGAGAACCTGAGTGTGAATGTGCAAGGAGCTGGGCATGGCTGCCCGTGCCTGTAGCCCCAGCACTGGAGGGCAGAGGCAGGCAGAGTCTAGCCAAGATAGTGAGCTTCCACCTCGGGGACAAGGTAATGAGGTGGAGAGCAACAGTGGACAACATCTGATGTTCTGCTCTGTCACCATGCATGAGCAAGGGTGCACATACCCACACTTCCACGTGTGTGCAACACACACAGGAGGTAAAGAGGAAGCCGAAAGTGAGCTCTGCTCTCACTTCCTAAGCACTATCTCCCAAGGTGTTAATTACACAGCTACTGTGTTATGTGCCTTTTAGGCAATAATAGTAGCAGTGAGTGGTATGAAGTTAAACTTTGCTATGCTGTCCTGATTCTAAGAGAGTAGGTGGTATGTAAATTTCATTATCCTCAGATCATGGAAGCCAAGGATATTTTAAAAGTTTTTGTGTGTGTGTGTGTGTGTGTGTGTGTGTGTGCGCGCGCGCGCGCGCGCGCGCGTGCGCGCCTGGCAGTGGTGGTGCATGCCTGTAATCCCAGCACTCAGGAGGCAGAGGCATGTGGATCTCTGTGAGTTCCAGGCCAGCCTGGTCTGCAAAGCGAGTTCTAGGACAGCCAGAGCTGTCACACAGAGAAACCCTATCTCAAAAAATAAACCAAAAAAAAAAAAAAAGTTTTTTTGTGTATTCTATTGACCTTGGACAAGGAGCGTTCTTCCTATCTGTCTTAAGCCACGGCCCCTCAGTATATGTGAGAGGAGTATTGCCCTTCATCTGGGCCTGTGGCATGTGCCTCCAAGGTACCATTTGAGGAACTGGGCACCTCCCCTAGAAGCAGGATACCTTCCCTCCTCTCACCTAGAGGCAGGTGTGAAGACAATGTGGACTTGTCTCTGTACCTAACAGGATTCTGAAGCTCCCCATCCCTTCCACCACCAGATGTGAAAGGGATGTTAAGATGGTACTGTCTGCATGGCCTTCAGGCCTTGGAGAGTGAACTGTCCGAGAGATGACCAAGCGTTTGTGTGCACTCAAATTAGAAATTGCATTGTTGCCACTCTCTAGCTAAAAGCTGAGCTGCTGATGAAGCTCCTGCATGCCTGCCTCAGCGCAGGTGACAAGCTTTTATTATCCTTTGGTTTTTGCCAGGAAAGAGGGCAATAAAACTTGCAAGATGACCATCTGTTAGCTGCACCCCCCCTGACCCTGTCCATGATGCGAACATTATTAGAATAAGCTGACAGGCTATGGGAGTTCATAGCATGTTTTCTCTTCTTCCCGAATATGTAAAGGGGGACTTGGGGACAAAGAGATCCTTCCACTTGGAATGGTCCATGACACACCAAGCTGTACGAGGCCAAGAACCTGCCTCAGTACCCATCATTCCATACCTGGAACCTGGCTTTTATTGCTAATGATTCCATTTTCCTTTTGCCTTTAGCTCAAAACACTGGAGTCTCAACTTTGTATAGGAATTCATATGGTGCGCCCGCCGAGGACATCAAACACAACCAGGTAAAGTGCAAGCCACACGTCTGTATTCCTGTTCCCATCGACTCACGTGGCCTAGAATTCCACATTGGTTTCTCCGGGAGTAAACTGACTCCTGCCTCACGCTCTCAAATCAAAAGCTGCCCTGTGTCCTGTCCTCCCGTGCAGCGTAGCACAGCTGTTCCCGGTGCAGTGGCAGGCTGTAAACAGCCTCGGGCTTCAGAACAATGCTCGGTCTCACCCTCACTTCCTACCTGGCAGTGGAAAGTTGGTGTCACGCTATGGCGCTGTCTTGGTTCCGATGTTCATGGGCCGGACACCTGACCTTCAGTACGGCGGTGCGCAAGGTGTAGGACCTTTAAGAAGTGGAGTCTAGTGGAAGTTCATTGGCAGCCCTGACCCTGAAAATGACGACAGCAGTTCCTGTGAGGCCCAGAGTTAGCTTTCTCGGGAGTCCACCCCACTCTCCTGGGGGAGAGTCCCATCCCCAGGTGGTCTCTTTTATGCACATGAATGTACTATAGCCAATGCCATGCCCTCTGTCATGAAGTCATCATCGGGCAATCCAGTGCTGGCACCATGCCCTTGGACCTCCAGAACTATGAGATAAATTGTCCTCTTTCTTTTAGAAACCTATCTAGCCTCGAGTGTTCCGTGATACAAGTGAGAAACAGACGATGGGCTGGACCTAAAAAGAAAGCCCCAACTAGACAAGTATAAGATGCCAGTAACTAAAACAGAGGTGTCTGTTGACTGGACAGGGATTGGATAGTTTCTATTACCCAGTCATCTGTAATTAACACAAAATCTTTTCATTACACATAATATTTAACAATAACAGAAACACCACTCAAAAAACAAAAACAAAACAAACAAACAACAACAACAACAAAAAACCCACACAGAAGACCCTGAATGTAGTCTGAGTCTTTGTTTGCTTTATTTTAGAACTATTTGTTAAAGGATCATTTTGCCCATTTCTCTGGGGAAGAGCAGAACAGAGGCTGGGCCTCCCCGACATCAGCCCGTTGTTGCCCTCACCCCTGTGGTGGGCAGCAGAGCAAGATTTGCTCTTTGTTGTAATAACCCTCACTCAGGCTACCTTCTGTGGGTGCCTTACATTCTTTCCACACTTCAGAAAAGTTACATGGAGATAAATAACCAAAAAACATGCCCCTGATTGCAATGGCCAGTTGTAGGAAAGCATGAGAGTGTGTGTGGATTTAGAATAATACCAGCACCCAGCAGAGCCACATCGCCCTCTAGCAGGTGGGCATGTCCTATGCAGTCCCGTTTTCTAGGGAAGGAGGGAGCACTAAACTGTCCTTGAACTTCAGTTGGATTTCATGTCTGATCAGCCATCCGCAGGAAATGTGATCCTTAGCTGAGGCGTTACCCTCCTACCTTCTGTTCTCCAGTCTGTGCACACCCACTCCGGAAGACATCTAGCATTGTTGTGAACCTCCCCCCCCATGAATGCAATGGCCTAAGAGCCTGCCTGACGTTTTGCTAATAGCTAACTGCCCCCCTTCAATTCTGGGCTCTGCTAAAAGCAAAAAAAGCTGGTGAATAAATAAACTGGGTCGGGAAAGTAGACAGGAAATCACCAGGGCAGCCTCAACTATTTTCTTGCCAGTGAACCTGCCTACATGTAAAGATGTGAACAAAGTGTGTTAGAGATATCAACTCTAGTTATGGAAAACAACTCTTTTTTTTTCTTGTAGCAAATATCACGAAATTCTGTAGCTACGTGGAGTAAAGAATTTCAAGCTCTCAAAGAGATTTGTAGGGATGAAAGGATAGTCCTGATTTTGCAACCAAGAGTACAGGATTAGCCTTTAGTTACGCAGGTAGAGAGAAGCTCCCCGCAGAATCAGCACATCTCATAGCAGACTTCCTGGCCATGCAATCCTGCTGTATGTGGTAATAAAAATACAGCCTGGTGTAGCCTAGGCATGGTCTGACTACAGTAGCTCCAAAGACTGTTCCCTGCGTTTATAGAATAGCCCATAATGTTCTCAAAAGCATATTTTAAGAGTATTCTGATCATTTATGAAAATTAGAACTAAGATTCACAAAGTACCAGAGAACAGACCCTTGACATGGGCCAAGTATGGTTCCTCAAACCCATAATCCCAGCACTCAGGGTGCCGTGGCCGTTAGTTCAAAGCCAGCCCAGGCTGCATAGTACATTCTGAGCCAAACAGGGCTGTAGAAAGAGAACCTGTCTAAACAAAACAGTCACCGAGAAGGGGCAAGCAGCAGCTGACCGTAGAGAGGTGGGTCTCCAGGACAGTGCAGAAGATGGGAATCCTGAGAAGGGCCACAAATGCCAGCACCTGATGTGTGGGCCAGCATGGCGGGGTAGGGACACAGCCCAGAGCCACACTTCCTGTGCCTCCACAGAAAAGGAGCCAGGCTCTGGGGCACAAGTCATGTGACTGCCGAGAACTCCGTGCACATTCTCAGTGAATAATGTACTTAAAGTCTCCTAGGAGAAACAACCAGTAGTGTAAAATAAAGTTGAGGATCCTTGGTTCTTATGCCTAGTGACAGATCACACACATTATTTTCACGCTCCCCAAGTCCCAGTGAAAGTCTTCTCATCACTCCCATGATTATAAATGCAAATATATCTAACTTCACATGCCTTTCTGGAAGTGGGAGTTTTTGTTCATAAACTCTCAACAAAAGGGGTTCGTGTTTTGATGACCAGTACTCAAAGTTATACTTAAACTGTGACCTGAAGGGTTTTGTTTTGTTTTGTTTTGTTGGTGTCCTGAGTCCCAGTCTCAGGTAAGCAGACAGGTGTAATTGTCACCAGAGATAAGGACATGATTATCCGGGGACGGGGTTTACCTTCAGTCCTCCAGCTGGGAAGAAGCAAGGATTCAAACTGATCCTTCTGTCTCTGTGTCCCATTCCCTGTCTCTTGACTCAGTGGCTTTAAAATCTGGGCACGAGCCCCAGCCCAGCCCCCATTTCTCACCCCTCCACTGCCACTACCACCACCCAGTGCTATCAAAACATAAATCTGTTGGCCCCTGAACCCGACTCTTTGATTCAATAGATATGGTATCTAGCCCAGTTATTTACATCTTGGACAACTTCTTGCTGCTGTGACAACATTGAGATCCAAGAAATAGACCCAAGAAATGGAAGTCTTTACCACTTGGCCCTCTTCATTAATGCCCTGAATCTTCAGTTTTCCCAAATGGAAAACACTGGAGATTGTGTCTTTAGCAGTTAGTTTTTGCTAACTATTCAAAATAAATCCAGTTTGCTAGTCAATCTTGATCTTTTTTTTTTTTTCTGATGCTGTGATGAAATGCTGATGGCTGGGTGCTACATAAAGGAAATAAGTTTAGCAAGGTCAAGAGGCCCCATCTGTTCAGTCTCTTATAAAAATGTCCTGTCTGCACCATGTGGCTGAGAAGCAGAAAGGGGATGTGGTTGCTGCAGAAGAGGCCAGCAAAGTAGGAATCAGATGAGCAGACAGATAGTCAACAGACAGATGGAAGACACAGATACAGGTCGATGTGGCATGCACATACATACACTCCTGTGACGCTTTGAGGAATAAGAAAAGAACAATTTATTCAGTACTGAAGGCAATGCCTACTGAAATACAGACAGTGGGTTCTAGCAAGTGCCCTGTGCATGTTTCCAAGCCTTCTGACTGGGCCCTTCAGTGCTCCGAGCTCAAACTGCAGCACAGTCTCACACAGCACACAGCTCTTTCTGGAATGGGAAGGGCGCCCCACCCCTCACCCCACCCCCCCACCCCATAATGCAGCCTGCTAGACCTGGCCTTCACGGATGTTGCAGGCTACTTCCAAAATTCCTCTCAGGCCCAGGATCTGGGGGCTAGCAGAGGTTAATGCTCCATGAACATCCAGGCTTTCAAAGGTAGATTGAAGTCTCGCTCATTTGCCAGCACTAACTGGAAGTCTGAGGCAGCCTAGACAGCCTCTGTGAAGAAGTTCATCACTTCTGTGGAGACCTGATCGATTTCTAGCATAAATCAATTATATATAAAAAATGGAGTTTCTCTTACTTGAGAGGAGAATTATATGTAGGCCATTAAAGGCATTCATTTACACACACTGCGCTAATTACAAATCACCACCTATTAACTAAACCCATTTCTAAAGGAGGCTACCACACTGAACCTTGGTAAAATTAATAGGGGATTACTGAATCTGCTGAAAAGTAATCAAACTGTATCTTTTCCAGAGTGTTTTGTCATCCATGCCAGACATCCTGGCTATTATGAACTATAGTTTTGCACATTATTGTGGACATGGGCTATGGGTCCCCCTCATCCCACACCTTAGGGACATCTGCTCACAATGAGGGGTCAGGTACCTGAAAAGGAACCCTAGAGTCAGTCAAAACAGAGAGAGATTGGGGGCTGGGGGGCAGTCGGCTATTGTATTATCAGCCCAGGAATGTTCCTTATCTTACTCTCACTAAAGCCAAGCAGAGGAACCAATTCTTGACTTTTGACACAAGACTCTTGTGACCTTCGAATGTCTGTAGACCCTACACCAGACAGTAACCCACAAAGGCCAAGTACAAGAAGTACTGAGTTGGGCTGGGACACCAGAGAGCACTGTACACACCACCTTCTAGTGAACAGCTTCAGAATGCCCCAGAAGTACAGAGGATCAAACCCAAGGCCTTGTGCATGACAGGCAGGTACTCCTCCCATGAGCTGCCCCTCAGCCTTCTCAATCTTTAACTTTGAGGCAGAGTCATGCTAAGTGGTCAAGGCTGGCCTTGAACCCCCAAGGCCTCAACCTTGCATCCTTCTGCCCCAGCCTCCCTCGTATGTGATAATACAGGTGTAAACCATTGTTCTTGCAGCATTCTTTAATTTAATCAGTTTTTAATTGCACCAAGCGTTAGGAAACATTTGGTCTTCCAGAGGGTAGAATATTTGAAGTGTGTGTCTGTCTGAGGTCCTGGTTACTTTGGGCAGGTGTGATGGAGTGGACCAACCACAGGGAAGCCACAATTCCATACATAATCGCAGGAGTGTGTTATACGCAGGAGATATGTGGTCATTAGACCTTGTGCATTTCCAGCCTCTCGGACACTGAAGCACTTAAGTGTGATGCCAGCAAATGTAGAAAAGATGAAAATGAACGTCCTCTATTCTATAGAGTTTAGTACACACTTCTTTACTCCACAGCTCACCCCGTAAGATAGCAGAGCTGCTATGGCAAACAGTTGGGGGTTCCTCAAAGGGCTAAACATAGAGCTACTGCCTGATCCAAGGTATACACCCAAAAAACCAGAAGGGGGAACTCAAATAGACAGAGGTACATCCAGTTATCCAATTATCTAATTTGTTTTTGGATAAAAAAAATAAGCTATGTCCATTTTTTTTATTTATTCTTCAAAAAATTCTAACAAATACAACATGTAGAAGTAATGAAAACTTACTGAGGGCAAAAAGCCAGGCACACAAGCGCAAGTATTGTGTGGTTCCCCACATGTGGGGCTCCAAAAGTAAGCAAATTCATAGAGACAGAAATCACTTTGGACATTTCCAGGATCCAGGAGTGGGCAATAGGTTTAATGAGCATAAAACCTGGAACCACCAGTTCTGTCTAGCCAGCTTGCCCCAGGGAGACCCTGTCTCTGCCTCTCTGGTGCAGGGGCTATAGGCAGCCACCACACCTACCAACCTTTATGTGGGTTCTGGGGATCCAAACTGGTCTTCAATTTCATGGCAAGAACTTTTATCCATTGATGCATCTCCCTAGTCTCTTGGACCAGTTATCAAACCTCTCCTGGGCCTCTCTTTCCTGGCTAGAACATCAGAAAGATCAAACATATTT
>CABHPQ010138747.1:0-19693 GCA_902168405.1 Peromyscus aztecus | reverse complement strand
GATAGGGTCTCACTGTATAACTCTGGCTGTCCTAGAACTCACTCTGCAGACCAGCCTGGCCTCAACCGAACAGAGATCCACCTACCTCTGCCTCCCAAGTGCTAGGGTTAAAGGAGTGCACCACTATGCCAGTTTTGTATTCACGGCTTTTAATTCACATTGCTTTTTCTGCATCCTAGAAATGGTGTTTAGATAATACCTTATGAATCTGTAATACTGATGCAGTAGTTCATGAATTCCTTTAGGTTATATTTATCTTATGTATATAGCAAAATTGATTGACAGGAGCATATGTGCATTCACGTGTGTGTGCGTGCACATAGTGTTTTGTGTTGATTTGATTTGCTTCCCCCTGCCACCCTGGAATTTGAATTACATCTATGTATGTATTCCTGGCCTTTAGAGTTTCTGCTAAGGAATCTGCTGCTGTTGTGATAAGTTTGTCTTTAAATGTGCTTGTCACTGTTCTCTCTTGCAGATTTTAATATTCTCTTTGAACTGTACTCTGATAATTTAACCATAATGTGTTGATTCTTTTCTGTTCCATGTCTGTTTTTCTAAATACCTCTAGTGCCTGAGTGTGTATGCTATTTCCAAAATCTAGGCAGTTTTCTGCTATGTTTCATAAGTAAGCTTCAATCTTTTGAATTTTTTCATGTGTATGAGTGTTTTGCTAAAAGTGTGTTTGTAGCATGTCTGTCTGTGTAACACTGTGATGGTTAACATTTAAGGTTTTAATTACTATGTGCATGCCTGGTACCCCTAGAAGCTAGATGAGGGTGTCGGATCCCCTGTGACTAGAGTTGCAGATAGTTGTCAGCTGGGAATCCAATGTGGTTCTATATGAAAGCAGAAGAAACTTATTTTAAAAGATACTGCTGGGCTAGAGAGATAGCTCAGCAATTAAAAGCATATCCTGCTTTTGCAGAGGACTCATTTGGTTCCCATATCCATTAACCCTAGCTGCTCCAGAATCTGAGGAATAAATGATGCATGTTCAAACCCAGTGTGGCTTACAGAGTGAGTTTAGGCCAGCTTACATATTTTGGTGAGACCTTGACTTAAATAAAAAGTAAAAAGAGGGTCATGGGTACAACTCAGTGGTAGAATGCTTCTTCTGCATGTATGAAGCCCTTGGTTTAAATGCCAGTAGAGAAAAAAAAACTCAATAAATAAAGAATAGTAAAAAGTAGAATGAAGAAGGAAAATAGAAATAAAACAGTTGGATGAGAGGAAGGGCTTGGAGATTTAGCTCTTTGACAGAGTTTATTCCCAACATCACAAAAGAAAGGAAACGCTGAAAAATGACAAAGAGAAATTCCCATTAAAGACTTAAAAAAAAGGAAGTGATTTTAAGATCTATTTTATTTATATGTATGTATTTGTCAGCATGTTTGTATGTACACATTTGTGCAAATGCCTTTGGAGGCCGAAGAAGGTGTCAGAATCTCTGGACCTGAAGTTATAGGTGGTTGTGACCTTCCAATATAGATGCAGAGAACCAAACTCATTCTCCTCAAGAGCAGGAGGTGCTCTAACCATTGTGCAATCTCTGCAGCCCCAAAATTATTTACCTTATTAAGAAAAAAAAAAACTAATGAGACATAAACATAATAGAAAAAATAGGATAGGTACTGGAGAGATGGCTCAACAGATAAGACCACATACTGCTCTTGCAGAAGACTCATTTGATTCCCATATGTACGTTAGGTATCTCCAAATGGCCTGAGACTCCAGTTCCAGTGGAGTCCTATTTCTCTAGCCTCCTTAGGCACCTGCACTCAAGTGCATGTACCCCTCCACGTGCGAGCATGTGTGCGCGCATGTGCGCACACACACAATGCACAAACAATTAAAAATAAAGTTTTGTTTTGTTTTGTTTTTAAGTGGGATAGACAGAGACCTAATGCAGTGACAGATAGGAGTTACCACCAGTCTCCAGGGTGAGGTCCTATTCTCTGGCTTCCACCTAAGGCAGGTGGGGTGCTATTTGCCACTCCTGTTTCCACGCCACACTATTTTATTTTACTTCCTCCAGTGGGGCACTAAAGAACTAGCCTTGCCCCTTCTTCTTTTGCTCCTCCCTGCCCTCCCCCCAGGTTCTGGTTCCATCTTTTCCTCTGTTCACAAACTACCTCTGGACAGTTGAATTGTTTTTTGTTCCATGCTCGTTCTTAGATACCACCATTGCTTCTGCCGCAAGCAACAAACGTTTATCCTCCTGTTCTGACTGCATTCTCCTCTCCGACACTTCAGGGAAGGGGGGCTGGGGAGCAGCAAGCTGGTTACTACCCACCCCAGGGAAGATGGGGCTCTGCCACTTTAATACTGGAGCAGAGTAATTCTGAGAAGGGCCCACTTTGATGGGAAAAGTGTATACATACCACCTTCTCCCCTTGTTCTGCAGGGGAGGGGGAGCTGGTATTTGCAGTTACTTGAATAAAAAAAGTAACCTTTTCTGGGCAGGGTGTGGGGTGTGGAGAGTTATCTTGAACTCATTGAGTTCCATCTAATATTTGTGACACTATTCCTATTATTTCATTGTTCTTTGGCACTATCCATTTTTCTTAAGTAATGTTATTACCTTAGTAAATTACTCTCTGGAATTCCTGTGGTTACTTTTTAAGAAACCAGGTATAACCTCCCTGAAGTTTTCTCTTAGTGCAGGTACAATAAATATATTGAACTCCATAAATAACAAGTTACAACAAAAAGTGATAAATACCATCAGACTAGCTCAATAAAGATTCATCTTCCAGATGACACTTTGAGGATGATCAAATAGTCTCCCTCTGGTGAACATATTGGAAATTTTCAAGCATTTAGAGGGAAAGCAGGAATTAAGCTAATAGCACATTGTGTACAGAAACTCTATGGGAACATTTTAATTCCCAACCCCTGCTGAGATCCACCCCAAGAGCAAAAACCAGCAAAAATCAAATCAAATCTAGAAACCAGCAAAAATCAAACTTTGGTTTCAATCATTTCTAAGAATATGTGGACTGAGTAAGGATAGCTAGTGTTAGCTATGTGTGCACTAAGTGGCAGGACTGTTGTGATAATCCATGTATATCAAGTACAGATGGATCCAGTAGCATAACTGGTGTTCCTTTTGCTGCCCTGTTATTTATTTAGAAGAGTTCCAATCCAATAGAGGAATTGCTGGGTAAGAGGGAGAGAGTATGCATGGTGAAAAAGAATGTCATGACCTTTGAAGGACACAGCACCCTGTGAACTTCTTACAGAGTGCACCTACATTGCAATGCTATGAATCTTACTCTTCCTCCTGATGTGGGATGTTTTAGGACTGTCTAACTTTTGAGGATGTGGCTGTGAACTTCACCTTGGAGGAATGGGATTTGTTGAATCCTTCCCAGAAGCAACTCTACACAGATGTGATGCAGGAAACCTTCAAAAACCTTGTTGCTATAGGTAAGGATGAGGTTATTTCCTCACTTAACAATGAGAGAACAAATCTGTCTTACTCACCAGTGCTGTTCAGTGAATACCAAGAGTGACATGTGGTGAATATACCAGGCATAGATAAATTGTATCATGAACTTACAGAAGTTAATGTTATAGACTTCATAATGATTTTTTCTGGCTCTGCATTTTAGGACAAACTGAGGAAGGCCAGAGGATTGAAGATGATGAACATTTTAGGAGAAACCTAAGGTAATCTGCCCCTCCAAATGAGAAGATTGTTGCTCAAGCATGTGGGAATCAAAGGTAGAGAGATTGCTCAATAGTTAATAGCCCTGGTTGTTCTTTTAGAGGACCAGGATTAGATTGTCAGCACCCACCCACATGGTGGTTCATAACCATCTATAATTCCAGTCCCAGGAGATTGGACACCTTCTTCTCACCTCCTCAGGTACTGTATGTAGGTATTACACAGACATACATGTAAAGCACTTGTACACAAAGGGAAATTTTTCAAGAATATAAAAATGACTAGAAATTTTAAAAATAGGTCAACCAAACAAATATGCCCAACTTCAAAATAATTTTATCTCAAATAATTTTATAAAATTTCATAGAGGATTGGTGACATGTAGTACACCATCAAGATGATAAGTTGACTTTCTGATAATCCATTATACACAAAATTTGTTTCAAGTTCAAAATTATTTGAAATTATGTGGTCTGGGCAGATAGATGGGTCAAGTGGTAAGAACCCTTGCTGTGTAAGCGTTAATACTTGAATTCAGTGATCCCCAGCACACACATTTAAAAAAAAAGTGGAAACTGGACTATCCCTGGGGCTTACTGGCTATCAGCCTAGCTGGGAGGGTGAGAAAGGTAGCATGAGTTTCAGATTCAATAAAATATCCCTGTATCAAGAGAATAAGATTGAAAGTTGTAAAGGAGGATACCTGGTATTCTCACTTGACTTTCTAATGCGCATACGCACACACATACATACATTTACCATATAACTCACAATAAGGACCGATGAGATGGCTCAGTAGGTAAAAGTGCTTGCAACCAAGCCTAATGACCTGGATTCCTTCCTCGGAACACATATGGTGAATCAAGAGAACCAGCTCTTGCAGATTATCCTATGATATCTACATTGAGGTAGTGGCACATGCATACTCACTCACCCATAACCACACACACAATCAATCAATCAATCAATCAATAAATAAATAAATAGGTAGGTAGGTAGGTAGGTAGGTGGATGGATGGATGGATGGATAGATAGATAGATAGATAGATAGATAGATAGATAGATAGATAGATAGATAGATAGATAGATAGATAAATGTAGAGGGTTGAGGATTAAGATCACCAGTACTGTTCTTGAACAGATCCTGAGTTTGGTTCATTCCCAGCATCCTTGTACTCTATCCAATTCCAGTGGATCTGAGCTCTTGCCTCTACAGGTACCACAGTTATGTGCACATACCTACATACACACACACACACACACACACACACACACACACACACACACACACATTTAAAAATAAAACAGATCTTTAAAGTTTGTTGTAAATACAAAGGAAATATTTTTTAAGTTTAAATAAATAAAAGTGAAAAATGTATGATATTATCCTTAGGCTTTGAGTGTGAGGTGTATTTTAAAAAAAATTGAAGAAAGGGCCAGCAAGATGATTTAGTGGGTAAAGGCTCTTTGCTGCCCAAGGCTGACAACCTGAATTCATCTCCCAGAGCCCAAATAAAGGTAGAAGGAGAGTACTGACACCACAAAGTTCTCCTCTGACCTTCACACAGCCCTCTCCCTGCTTATCCAGTAATAATTTAAAAGTTTGAAGGAATTTCTTCTTTACACTGGTCACTGGTTCTCATCTTCAAAACAGCATGTATATATGCAAATATTTCAAAATCCCAAAGTTTTTCTGAAAGCATTTTGTTTAAAGAAGGTTTAAAGAGAGACACCTTGTGGACTAAGTAATTACAATTATAGCAGTAAATGGTAATAAGTTCAGGGCCAGCTTAACCATTACATCAAAAAGCAAGACTCCATCACAAATGAATAATGAAAAATAAGTAAATAAACAATCATAATGACATGAGCATTCAGTGTTTGCAGAATAGTTTACTTGGTAAACATGTTAACATCTATAAATACCAGTATCTTCACATATAGATAGCCTCTAGAAATCCTGTAAAATATTTAGCCCCTTCATGTTTAAGAATTCTGGGGCAGGCGGTGGTGGCGCACGCCTTTAATCCCAGCACTCGGGAGGTAAAGGCAGGCGGATCTCTGTGAGTTCGAGGCCAGCCTAGGCTACAGAGTAAGTTCCAGGAAAGGTGCAAAGCTACACAGAGAAACCCTGTCTTGAAAAAAATCTTAAAAAAATAAAAAATGTTAAAGAATTCTGATGCTGCAAAATATAAACAGTTCTGACAGGTAACTTATAAACAAAATTTAAGTAATGTGCCTTCTATTTTTTACAGAAATGAAGTGGTGGAATTATTGTATGAACCCAGTGAAGGGAGACAATGTGAAGAAATCTTCAGCCACTTTCCAGTTACTGTTGTGAACAAGAAAACCCCTCATGGAGTAAAACTGTGTGAAAGTAATTTATGTGAAGACATACTTATTGGTCTCCCACCCCTAAATATGCATAACCCCATTCAAACAGGACATAAACCATATGAATATGAGATATATGAAGACAGAGACAGTCTCTATAAATTTAGGGAATCTAGGAAATCCTTCATGTATCCTGAATGCTTTCTAAAGCATGAATATAATCACACCATAGAGAAGCCATATAAATGTCAGCAATGTGGAAAAGCCTTTTCTTCTTCTAGTAAGGTTCGAAGACATGAAAGAACTCATACTGGTGAGAAACCCTACATATGTAACCATTGTGGGAAAGCCTTCCCTAGTCGTGGTTCCCTTCGACGACATGACAGGATTCACAGTGGAGAGAAACCCTTTGTTTGTAAGTATTGTGGGAAAGCTTTCACTGGTCAAAGTTCACTTCCACGACATGAAAGAATTCACAGTGGAGAGAAACCCTATGTATGTAAGTACTGTGGGAAGTGTTTCATTTCTTCAAGTACCTGTCGAGTACATGAACGGACTCACACTGGAGAGAAACTCTATGTTTGTAACTTGTGTAATAAAGCTGTCACTACTCGTACTTCCCTTCGAAATCATGAAAGAATTCACAGTGGTGAGAAACCCTATGTCTGTGAACAGTGTGGGAAAGGTTTCATCTCTTCTGGTACCTTTCGAATACATGAGCGAATTCACACTGGAGAGAAGCCCTATAAGTGTAAGGAATGTGGTAAAGCCTTCACTATACAGAGTTCTCTTCAACGACATGAAAGGATTCACACTAGGGAAAAACCCTATGACTGTAAGGAATGTGGGAAAGCTTTTAGTGGTTACAGTTCCCTTCGACGCCATGAAAGGATTCACAGTGGAGAAAGACCCTATGCATGCAAGCAGTGTGGGAAAGCCTTTCCTGCTTTGGGTGATTGTCAAAGACATGAGCAAATTCATACTGGTGAGAAGCCCTACATATGTAAGCAGTGTGGGAAAGCCTTCACTCGTTGTGGTTCCCTTAGAATACATGAAAAGACCCATACTAGAGAGAATTCTTAAGCATAGAATGTTGAAAGGCCTCCTTATTGCATGTCCCTTCTATAAATAACATGACAGTGTTTACGGAAGAAAACAAGACTCAATATGAAGTTGTGAGGGCTGCCATTAGTCATATTATTAGATTAACAAACATAAAAGAACAAACTAAGAATGCACCCAATATCAAAACTTGTACAGAAACATCAGAAGCGTGATTGTAAGAAATAGTTTTAAAATTCTGAAAATTCTTCAAGTAGTGGAGTACTACAAATGTGCATTATGAAAGGTTCAATGCTCCAAAAAATTACATATCCTGGAAGAAATATTCTAAAAATTTTATTACACTCATTAGTTTATTATTAAAATAGATATATGAACTATTTATTTCTAAGTTTAACTCTTGTAAGTAAATGGTGGCATGGCATAATTCTCTGAAGTTTGCTTAAGTAATGGGGCAAGGGTTAATAGATAGTATCTTTTTTTTTTTTTTTTTTACCATTTTCCCTACCAGTCTGAAGAATTTTGATTGATTGAATGGTGGAATGGCCTTTTGCGATGTAGCTATAGCACCTGTGAGTTGGCAATACCTTATAGTACTAGGGCAAGGTTCTCCAGAAGGATAGTTGCTCTAAATTGACATCTAATATGGTACTGTTTTTCTCCTGAGTCTAGAAGTCAAGGGAGGAGAGGGGGAATCATCCTTGGAACTTACTAGCAAAATTTTTGCTTCCTGTTCTGTTGATCTTATGGTTCAACAAAGGGATGTCCTTCCACTGGGAGGAACAGCCATTCCTTTGAACTGAGAGCTAAGACACCCACATACACCCCAACCTACCCCTGGTTTACTCTGGGTTCTTTGTACCCTTGAGTTAACTAAAAACAGTTATTGACGTGGAGGGGGGATGAGACTACAGTTCAGCAATGGAGATGTGCTAATTATTTTTTGCTACTTGATACCAGTTAGAGTTATCTGGAAACAGAATATCAATTGAGGAATTGCCTCCATTATTGACTGTAAGCAAGTCTATGAGGATTTTCTTGATTAGTGATGGATGTGACAGGGCCACTGTGGGTGGTCTGCTCCTAGGTAGTGGTCCTGTGTTGTATAAGAAAGCAGGCTGAGCAAGCCACAAGAAGCAAACTAATAATTAGTCTTCCTCCATGGTCTCTGCTTCAAATCCTACTTCTAAGTTCCTGCCTTGAGATTCTACCCTGGCTTTCTCAGTACTGGACTATAAAGTGTAATCCAAAACAAACCCCTTTCTCCTCAAGTTGGTTTTGGTCAGTGTTTTAGCAACAACAGCAACAAATCAAACTAGGACAAGAAGAAAGGAAGACTATTCTTGGATTCCCTTAGTATTACCAAGTCTGGTGATCAAAACCCATAGGAAGCTACAACTCAGTCCAAACAGGGTAATAAATGGCTCAGATACTTCAAGAATGAAATTGAGAATTACTTCTCAGGGTAAAGAATTAGCTAACTTGGGTGTATGGTGTTTTAGTTAGAAGGTTTTTTAATACTAAAATGTATTTAAATTAAAATTTTTAAAACCAAGATGCTTAGTGCTTGCTGAAGATGAGGAAATACAAAATGACACCAGAAAAGATACTTATAAATATGGTACACTTGTGAGACCTCACAAAAGTGAGGATTCTAATTGTTTTCTGTCTTATTTTGTTAAGAATATATATGCTGGGCATATGCCTTTTATCCCAGCACTCAGTAGGCAAAGGCAGATGAGTCCTTGTGAGTTCAAAACCAACTTGGTCTACATAGTGAATTCCACAACAGCCAGGGATGCATAGTGAGACCCTGACTCAAAAACAAACAAACAAAATATATGTTTATTTTTATAGTGTGATGGTTATTGTTGATTGCAACTTAAAAAAAATCTAGAAGCACCTGTGAGATGGGCCCCTGAGCTTGCCTGTGAGCAGTTATCTTGATTACATAAATGAGGTAGAAAGACACCCACTTCTGGAAGTGCCATTCCCTGGCTGGGACCCAGGAATGTATAAAAGTGGAAAAAGTTAGCTCTCTGAGCACAAGCATACATGCATTAATTCATTGCTCTCTGCTTTTGACTGTGGAAGTAATGTGAGAAGATGCCCCCAGTTTTTGCCATGTTGACTTCCCCCACAGTGATGGGATTCTGAGCTAAACAACCCCCTTTTTCTTTAGGTTGCTTTTACCTGGATATTTTATCACTACAACAGGAAATGAAGCTGAGACATATGCACACATATATTAAGCAACTGGTCATGTTTTCTTTCATCTTTTTTTACCATGTAATATATTTATTGAGTTAATGTCAATATTGGGTATTGCTATGTATTGTCATATTTAATTGTGATATAGTAAATGAATAAGCTTTCCTAAAGGGACTTTGACACCTATTCTAAGGAAACAATGTGTTTTCAGTTGTACATGAGAATTATGTTAGGTGAAATACATTATTGTCTTATTTAGAAACGGTGTATAACATAGGATGTTGTTGGGTATCAAGTTCATAAAGGACTTGGAATGGTTGGTCTTCGTTGTCCACTTGGCTAGTGAAATGCACCTGTACATTTTGGTGGGGAAATTTCCACAGGAGGAGTGACATGTGGGACAATGACTTGAAGGGGAAAACCCACACTTAATGTAGACAACAACTTCCAACAGCATCCCAGAGGGGAAGTCTCAGGAAAAAGCAGCAGGCACATACCTGCCTTCCCTTCGGTCTGAGTGCATCTATTAATGCTACTACGATCTCTGCTGATACCAGACTCTGTTTTCTTCTTCTCAACATGGACTCAATTCAAGTGACTCTCCAGGCATTTCCAGTCTTTCAGCCTCAGATTGGGACTCCTGAGGCATTTAGCTTCTTGGGGTGCCAAGTTTTCTGCTTCTCTGGTGTGCAGCCAGCAATGATCATCAGTCAGTCCCTATCATGTATGACAGTCTAGTAAAAGCCTTCTATAATAATTTTCTTCATCTCATTCCTCTGGAAAACCCTGACTGACATGATGTCATTAGTTCAAAGACAGGAATTTTTCTTTTTCAGTTTGCAAAATGTATTCAATTTAAAATTTTTTAAAGACATGTACAGAATGTTTTGGATTCCATTTGTCTGTTTGGTCTTGGTCCCTGCTACTAATTGAGAACTGTTTACTTTTTTAAAATCTCTGTGTGTGAACATGCATATAGCACAGGACATGTGTTTAGGTCTGAGGACGGCTTTGGTTGTCTTCATGTTCCATCTTGATTGAGGCAGGGGACTCTCTTGTTTCTGCTGCATATGAGAGCTGCGCTGTGAACTTCTGAGGATTCTTCTGCTTCCATCTCTATCTTGTCATAGGAATACTGGGATTACAGTTGTGCATTGCTACATCCAGTCTTTTTTTTTTTTTTTTTTTTTTGTTTTTTTTTTAACACAAGTCCTCTCACTTGCATGGCAAGTGCTTTACCCACAGCTGTCTCCCCTGACCAGAACTGTATTTTTTTTTTCAGGTGTGTCATAGGTCTCATCATCAAATATGACTTTTCTGTGAGTATGTGGCTAATTCCAGTCATCTGGACTAGTTTTAGCTTTTATAACTTACTCAAATATTTTCTACAATGCCCTGAACACTGTCCTCCAGTAAATACAGATGTTCTTCAAATTTGGTAATATTTGCTTCCATAAACTCACACTGAAATGAGTTCAAAAATTGAAAATGACTACTACACCTAGGTTACTGAATTTCAAAGCTAAGTTGGGACTAAGTTGAATATGTTCAAATTAAAACAGACTAGAAAGAGAAAATTATGAAAAACAAAATAAGCCCTTTCCCCCTCCCCCATAGTCTCGGTTCTTTTTGCTAATAAAAGCAGGAAATTTGAGATACCATTGATAAAACTCAAATTGAAAAGTCTGGCATAGTGGTGCACACCTTTAGCCTCAGAATTTGGGAGGCAAAAGCAGGTGGATCTCTGAGTTTTAGACTAGCCAATTTTGTGCAGCCAGTTCCAGGACAGATAAGGCTACACAGTGTGACTCTGTGTCATAAAGTTTAAAAAAAAAAAAAAGGAAGAAAGAAGAAACAACCAAGCTGCCATGGGGAAAATATATGTTCTATGACATTCTTGTCAAGGACAAATTTTCCTATTTAAGGTTAAAATGATGTATAACCTTGAGTTTCTAGTGCTTACCTCTCATTACTAAATTTGGAAAATTACCCACATAAACTGCCTTAAAACTTTGTTTATAAGACAAAATTCTTTAACTTTGTCAAGGACTATACTCTCTAAGAAGCGTTTTTGCTTTGTTGTTTTCCATTTGTCTTTTTACTGGTGTGTTTATATGGGTGGGGATAAAGGGGGGGTGTTTGAGAGCCACCAAAATCTTGAATACAATCTATTATAAAGGCATTTAATTGCAACTGTCCATTGAGAAGCCCACACCTCTGGTGACAGCATGCAGTGAAACTGTGTCTCTATCCCTGTCTGCAATGTCAAGCTCATTTCCATTAACCTCTAGTTGGAAAAGCAAAACAAAACACTGAGGCCAGTTAGCACTGTTCATGTGTGCATGGGTGTGGGGCCATTTACTGGAGAGAGCATGGCCAACCTTCCAGGGGCTACTCTCTTGAAAAACAACTGATTCTCCTTCCCCTACTAGCCCTCAACTGACAGTAACTCAGCTAGAGGTAAGGCTTCTTGTAGCCCCCCCTCACCCATGTTGGAAGGTTGACTGGCTTGATCTTGTGCAAATCACCACAGCTGCTGTGAATTCATGAGTGCAGTGGCCATGTCATGTCTAGGAGATGATGTTTTGCCCCAATTATTGGAGTTCTTAATAGATCCCAGATACTAATCCCTTATCAAAACTATAAATGTCAAAGACTTCCTTCCATTCTATAGGCTGCCTCTTTGCTTTGCTGATTGTTTCTTTTGCTATGCAAACACTTTATTTCATGCAATCCCATTTGTCTGGTTTTGGGACTTATCTCTCATGTAATTGGAATCCTGTTTAGAAAATCCTTGGCTGGGCTGGAGAAACGGCTCCGTGGTTAAGAGCATGTACTGCTCTTCCAGAGGGCCCACATTCACTTCCCAGTACCCACATCAAGGGGCTCACAACTACCTGTAACTCATCTCTAGCCTCTGCTTGCACATGCACTTGTGCACTCACCTACACACAGGCATAAATAAATACTTAACTTAGAATAATAAAAATAAATCTAAAAACAAAGTCCTTGGTTGAACCTACATCTACAAAGGTTTTGTCAACCTTTTGCTATTGCAGTTTCAGAATTTCTGGTCTTAAATTAAAGTTTCTGATCCATTTTGAGTTAATTTTTTATGCAGGTTGGGAGAGATAGTGTTTTTATTCTTCTACATGTAGCTATGCAATTATATCAGCAGTGGTTTTTTTTTTGTTTGTTTGTTTGTTTGGTTGATTGGTTGGTTGGTTTGGTTTTTTGAGACAGCGTTTCTCTTGTGTAGCTGTGGAGCCTTTCCCAGAACTCACTCTGTAGCCCAGGCTGGCCTCGAACTCAGAGATCTGCCTGCCTCTGCCTCTCGAGTGCTGGGATTAAAGGCATGCACCACCACTACCCAGCTTCAGCACTGTTCTTTTAAAAAGGCTATCTTTTCAATATGTATTTTAAAAGCTTCATCAGGGCTGGACAGATAGCTTAGTGGTTAAGAGTGCTTACTGCTTTTCCAAAGGACCTGAGTGTTTCCCAAGACTCATGTTGGATGGCTCAATCAGTACCTGTAACTCCAGCTCCAGGATATCTGATGTCCTCTTCTGGCATAAAGTCCTGTGGTCCAGAAGTAAATCAGTTGTCGGAAGTGTCTCCAGGATGTCATGCTTCTTTTCTCAGATATATGGCAGATGAAACAATATTCTTTTCTTATATTCAACTCTAATTGTTATTAAATTGCTATCTTTCATGTGGCAAATATTTGCCTAATGTATAGTTGGCTTTCAATTATTAGGCTTTTCCTTAATTTTCATTTTTGAATACCAAATAAGGTATTCAGAACTTTCAACAATAGAAAACTGGTCCAGCAGTGGTGGTGCACACTGTTGATCCCAGCACTCCAGAGGCAGACACAGGTGGATCTCTGTAAGTTCGAGGCCAGCATGGTCTACAGAGTGAGTTCCCAGGACAACCAAGGCTACACAGAGAAAACTTCTTAGAAAAAAAAAAGAATTTCAATTCACCTGTGTATTCTAGAGCCCATTCACTGTCAAGATAATCACATGTTGATCATCTATAGCTGCTTCAAAGTTTTTAAACACTGACTTTTCCCTTTGTTTCAGTGATAATAAAAACCCAATTAGCTGGGTGGTGGTGGCGCATGCCTTTAATCCCAGCACTCAGGAGGCAGAGGCAGGTGGATCTCTGTGAGTTAGATACCAACCTGGGCTACAGAGCAAGATCCTGGACAAGCACCAAAACTACACAGAGAAACCCTGTCTCGAAAAACCAACAAAAAGCAAAAACAAAAACAAAAATTGGTATTATAGCCAAAGTGTGTCTCATGTCTTATTTATAATCACTATGGTCAATGGTAGGATTTGTAACTATTTAATATATGAGCAAAGTGAGAAAGCAGGCTGAGAGCCATGGAGAGCAAGCAAGTTAGCAACATTCCTCCATAGCCTTGGCTAGTTACTCCTCCAGGTATCAATAGGCATATATCACCACACCTTGCTCCCTTAGTTAAATTTTTAAAAAACAAAAAGAAAAAAGTGGGTAGATGGGAATATCCAGGAAGAGCTGGAACAGGGGAGTAGGGTGAATACACTCAAATACATTGTATGAAATCTCAAAGAATAAATAAAAACAGGCTGGAGAGTTGACTCAGCAGTTCACAACCCTTATTGCTCTTGCAGAGAACCAAGAGTTTGGTTCCCACCACCCATGGTGGGTGGCTCACAATGGCTTGTAACTAGCTCCAAAGGATCTTTGTCCTCTTCTGTGGGCACTGACACTCACATGCCCATCCGAAAATACACACACACACACACACACAATTAAAAATAAAATAAAATCTTTAAAAATTAAAGAAAAAATATGTTTTTAAAGTAACTGTAATAATTAAACATATATAAAACAAAAACTAATCCAAATCAGGAAATAGTTGAATTAATTGAACAGATGGTTTCAAAAGAAGAAATACAAATGGCCAATAAATAAACAAAAAATTCAACATCCCTAGCTATCAGGAAGACGAAAATCAAAACTGCGTTAATATAGCCACACATAGTAGTACACACCTCTTTAGTCCCAGCAATTGGGAAACAGAGACAGATCCCTGAGTTCCAGGGCAGCCCTACCTACAGAGCAAGTTCTAGGACATCCAGGGCTACACAGAGAAACCTGTTTCGCTCATACACACACACACACACACACACACACACACACACACACACACGGAAAAAAGAAAAAAAATGTATCTTCCCAGTAAAAATTGCTATCATTTAAAAAAAAACATGAGCTGGGTATTGCAGTGTATGCCTTTAATCCCACAACTCAGGATACAGAGGCAGGGAGATCACTATCAGTACAAGGCCAGCCTGGTCTACATAGTAAGTTCCAGGCCAGCCAGGAATATATATAATATATAAAATTTAAAAAAAATTGTGCATGGGGGGGATTGGAGAGATGGCCCGGCAGTTAGGAGCCCTGGCTGCTCTTCCAGAGGACCTAGTTTGAGTCCCTGCACCAACAAGGTGGCTCACAGTCACCCAGAGGATCTGACACTCTTCTGGCTTCTACGGGCACCAGGAATGCACATCAGACACAGAAATGCATGCAAGTAAAGCAAAATTTTATTTATTTGTTTGTTTGTTTTTGGTTTTTTGAGGCAAGGTTTCTCTGTATAATAGCCCTAGCTGTCCTGGAACTCGCTTTGTAGACCAAGCTGGCCATGAACTCAGAGATCCACCGGCCTCTGGCTCCTAAGTACTGGGATTAAAGGCATGCACCACCACACCCAGCTAAAATTAAAATATTTTAAATTAAAATAAGATTCCTCAAGGAGCAGAGACAGCAAGACAGACTTTGATACCTATGAGAATCGGGTCTGCAACAACTTTGGTGGTCTTAGAGGGCCCCAAGGCAGTGCTAATGGCCATGGGTCCTGAAGCCAGGAGCTGAAGCCAGCTTACATAGGAAATCTCCCTTTCAACACAATTCAGGGTGACATATATGGTATCTTAAGGATCTCAGCATAAGATGTGCAGGTAGCCAGAGACAAAGACACTGACAAATTTAAAGGGTTCTGCTATGTAGAATTTGATGAGGAGGATTCCCTGAAGGAGGCTCTGATTTACAACAGTGCACTCTTGGGTGACCAGTCACTTCGTGTGGACATTGCAGAAGGCAGAAAAAAAGATAATGGTGGCTTTGAATTCAGGAAAGGCGAACCTGATGACAGAAGAATCTAGAAGTGACAGAGAATCTAAAGGTGGATGGGATTCTTCCCAGGATGACTTCTTAGGGGATGGGCGAGGGGGTCGCTGGAGGAGAGTCACGAGCCATGGTTACCTTTTTAGAGCTTTATTGGGGGGGGGGGAGGGAGAGAGAGGACAGACGGAAGGAAGGAGCAGAAAGGAGAGAGGGCCGCACAGAGGGTGCACCTGTTTTTTAGGCTGGGACGCCATTACAGGCTGATGATGTAATTAAGGACAGAATCCTTACACTAGTGGGCAGGTCTTTCAATGGGGAGTCGCTTTTGAGATGGCCCTCTTCTGTGTAGCTCTAACATGAACTTCAGAGAACCCACAGAAGAGGTTTTGTATAATATTAAGGACCAGCCTTAGTATTACACCTCCCAGGGGCCCAGAAGGGACACTACCAGCTACGTGGGAATGAATCCAGATGCACGGAGCTCTTTCATCCAGCTTGTTTATTTGTCCGCCACCATCATTCTGTCCTAATAGTCTGCCCACTTCTCTTGGGACTCATCTATATCTTTTCCAAGCCAGGAACACCTTCATGTTTACAATACAACGTAAGAATTGGAAGGCCCCCACCAGAAGCTTCCTCACAACTTCATTTGCAACCCAAAAAGGGGAAGGGAATACAGGTGGAATTAGATAGGAGCTGGAATAAATCAGAGAATGAATTTATGTCCTAGAAATATATCCTTACTATGGTTAGGTGAAAACATTATGGGTCTATCCTAAATGTGCTCAAACCATAAACTTACAGGTGATAGGGTAAAGAAATCTACAAGTCACTAAAAATAAAACTGCCACTATTTTTCTCTGCTACCAGTTTTCTGACAGGGCGGGGGAGGAGTACTGATAGCTAGTCAATCTGCATCACAGCTTGAAGCACCAGGTGAGAGAGAACTCTTTGATCTAAGAAGTTGCTCTGGGGCAGTGGAAGATCTGAACTTGATTTGCACAAGAAACAAAACTATACACCTAGGAAGCCAGGCATTTGGCCTGAGAGCCAGGTTGTCTCTGAAAGGACAGTTTACCTAGTTCAGGGGCTTCAGGTGCCTAGCAGGTGGTCTGGTAGCCATTCTGTTCCTCTCTTGTCTTTTAATGCTTTGTTTGGGGTTGGCCCTATCTTTGGTTGTGGCTAAAAGGAAATATTTGCAAAAGGCAGATACCCAATTCAAATGCTAACAGAGGAGTTGGGAGCTCAGTGCCAGAAAGTTTTGCCTTACAGGGACGTTATCCAAGTACTTGGAGCATAATGTAATGCCCCAGATGGGAGGTTCACACACATACACACATTCTGGGAAAATTATGAGCACAAGCAATTCATAGCAAGACGCAGCTGAATATTAAAGCTGTGTAACACTAAATAGTCCATGTTAGATGTCTTCCCACTTGACTGACCCTTGTCCTGGTCAAGGTATAGCTTATTGTATACAGCTGGACTTCTATTTCATATTCTTGTGGCTCGCCACAAAGAGGAATGAGAACAGAGACCATAGCTGCAGCTTAAACCTACAACCATGGCAACACCCTTCAACCAAGTACCAACTCCAGCTCAGCCATCTTCAGGTGAGCCAGGCCCAGAGAGGAAGTGGTTCAGAAGGAGTAAGAATGAGCTTAGGTTGGGAGGGAATAGGGCATGTGGAAGCTGAATTACTACCACACACAGCCTGGTGATGGCTGGTGGCCCTGCAAGCCCCAGTCCTGCCTGACACTGTCCTCCTTACAGGAGAAACACAGAGCTTGTGAGTGCATGTCAGCTGCTAACAAGTGGTTTCTAGTACAGTCTTGAGCTTGGCTACATCTAGTGCCTGTTTTGTGCTTTCTGTTTTGTTTCTTTCCTTTCTCACTCCTGCCCTCTCCCTGCTCCTTCCCACACCCTGTGGGTGTGGTTGTCATGTGTGGAAGGTAGGCAGCAGAGGTGCTGCTTTAATTCGTCTTTGCTTTCTTTCTTTCCTTTACACGGCCTGGCTATGTTCCAGGTGTGCTGTCCTCTACTTTTTCTCGGGGCTTCTCTCCAACCTGCAGGTTGAGTTCTGTGTGGCTTCTGGGAAAGAAGCCACTGGCTAGGTGACTGGTGGTGACTTGCTGGTTTCTAGTTGGGATGAGCATGCAGAATTGAAGGCATCTTGCTTTCAAAAAAAGAAACATGCCCACTGGTCCTGACAGGCTGCTGTGTTGGGGGTCCTGTCACCTGCCCCAGCAGCCTGTTAAGGCACAGAGCGCTCCTGTCAAACAGTGAGGCCAGAAGGGTGCAGGGGAATCTAGCATTCTGCACTGGTGGTGACCTGAGTGCCAGCAGCCATGTGACTTTGCTCCTGCTCGCACTTATGACCAAGTGCAAGATCATGCTTTCCCTGCTCTTCCTGGACCATGGAGGCCTGTAAGGAAGCAAGGATTGTTGTGCTGGAGCTGCACTGGGCAAGCTGTGCTTGCACTGAGCCTGTGTGCTCTGTCCCTTGTCTGCCTACTCTGCTACGCTTAACACAGAGGCTGCTCCCCACCACAGCTCAAGGCCCAGAGTCTGGTGCTTTATCTAATCAGATGCATACCTATTGAGACCTGGGTATCTAGAAACCTCTAGGCTTGTGGCCTCCTCTGTGGAGCAGACCCCTGCTCCCACAATGTTGAGCACTCACTTGGGAACAAGGGAATTAGGCTTTGCTTTTAGCTTGAACAGCTGTGTGAACAAATGGAAAATGATTTGGCACCAAATCCCCACCTGTTCCAATTAGAGCAGTTAGGGGTCAATCACTAGAGCCTTAGGGAAGGGGGCTGAGAGGTACATAGCTTGCTTATTAGCTAGTAGCTTCCTTCCAGTCTACCCTGTGTCTCTAGGTCTCAGCAATTTATAGAACTCTCACTCCTTCCCTTGCCTATCATCTTCTTTCTATGCTTCTGAGATAAGAACAATTTGGGTAACACCAATACCTAACTTGAGACAGACATACACTGCATGGTTGTAATCAAAACTGATGCTCTCATATGATCTAATCCATCTACAATTCAGAAAAGACAGAACAGGCACTTCCACCCACACTAAGTGCCAGCTGACTCTAAGAATGGCATTCCAAACACTTAACACATTCATTTCTATGACAGAAAGTGAGTCTGTAGATACCGTATTTTGTGAATGATCTTTTAAACAAAAGAGAACCTTACATTAAAAAAAAATTAAAAGAAAAAGCAGTCAAGGATGCAAGGAAGGAAGGATCCATATTCACTACTGGGGGGGAATATAAACAGGTACAGCAATTATGGAAACCTATACGGAAGTTCCTCAAAAACTAAAAAGAGAACTATCATACAGTTCAGTTATTCTACTCCTGGGAATATACACAAAGAATCTGAGTCAACATATCACAGAGATACACACAATGTTTATTGCCACTTTGTTTACAATAGTTATTCACAATAAGTTATGGGCCCAACCTGGATTCCTATCAACAGAGGAATAGATAAAGAAAATATACTACATATGAAAGGGAAAAATCAGTAGCCATCTTGAGAGACGCTTCCCCCTGCCCTCCTCCAAAGGTATTTGCTGACCAGCAGTTTTAGAAGTGATTAAAAATTGAACTTATAAGGCTGGGACAATAAATCTATGTATCCTGGACTTGGGAAAACAAGATTTGGGGAGTAATGGACTCAACTGACTAGAAGTTGACCTTAGAGAGAGTAGGACTGGAACAATAAATCTGAATGTGTATATCATGGGTTCAACAAAAGCAGGACATAGGGAGTAAAAAATTTACATCTCTGTAGATACCCTGAATCCTGTTAGCTGTCTGTAACCTCATGCTTATAGTTCAGCCAGTAACTTCAAAGAACTGCCTCACCCCTTGCCCCCTTGTCCAATCCCAAGCTGCATGTAAACTTTTCCTATATAAACTCCTTAAAGTGAGTGCTTGGGGCCATTCTCCAAGCTTGCTTGTTTTGTTAATAAAAACCTCTGTGTGCTTGCATCAGATATTGGCTCTGTGGTGGTCTAGCTTGGGGAACTTGTGACCTGGGCACAACACATACACATAATGGAATTGTATTCAGCTGCAAAGAAGATTAAAACTATGGCATCTGTAGAAAATGTACGGAACTGAATTTTATCATGTTAAGTGAAATAAGGCAGGCTCAGAAAAACAAATGCTGCATGTTTTATGCCATATATGAAATCCAGATTGAAGAAGGAAGC
>CABHPQ010138746.1:23534-45656 GCA_902168405.1 Peromyscus aztecus | reverse complement strand
CTGACAGTGTAATTATCTTTCAAGGACTGACCTGGTCTAAGAAATATTCTTCTAGCGTGTCACACACTGTTGATATTAAACTGGCGACATGAGAAGCCATCTGGAAGAAATCTGGGCATAAGGAAGTTTAGGGGATCTAATCCAAGCTGGGTTTTGGCTGATTTACTTCAGTTCACTCAAATCTCATTTAATAACGTGAAATAACACACATGGAAAGAGGAAAGAAAAATGCTGTCCTTTGTTCCAGTGTTGATTAAACGAAATCATATGCATGGAAAATGGCTTAAAGATCCCCCTGTGCTCAACCTGTTCGCATTGATCATTTTGTTTTTCTTGCTAGCAAGACAGACAATATGCTCTATTTCTGCTTTCACACTGCTTTAAAAATGTTTTAAGAGGTATGCATTTCCAAAAGAAATAGCACTAGGAAAAATATGCAATAAAATCAAATATATATTTTTGAGCAGTTAATACCATACTCTTCTAAATTGTTTATCTCTATGAAAAATTATGATTTTCTTTTCAACTCAAAAATATATTTCCTTAGCTCTCTACGAATTGAGATACACCCTTTAACAGTATTAACATCTAAAGTTTATAATCCCTTTTTAAGAATGTGTGCTAAATATTCTTTCATATTTTGCTGAATGTTTGCAAACCTCAAATGAAACTTGAAGAAAAGACAGATATTTAGAGAAAAGCTTTTTAAGGCCATCAAGTCAGCCCAGGAGGAGATAGGAAAATCTAGAGGGTAGCTGGCTGTGGATAGGCTGGGAAAGATGTATAAAGTCCTGAAAAAGAGGTATTGTCTCTCTTCCATAGTTGGAAAGTCTTTGATAGAAAAGAGAACAGAAAAGTGAGAAGGAGGTTGCTCAGTAAATCAGTACCTTTCATCTTTCTCCCTTGGTTTGACAAGGTATCAAGGCAGGAGTAGGATATCTAAGTTTTTTGAGCTACCTAGCCCATTCTTTCCTAAAGCATCACCACATCCTTAGCCACATAAGCAGGTACACAGACTCAGGCACAGACAGATGCAGCAGCTCCAATGTTCCATCCAGTCACATATTGCAATAAGGATAAGCTATTGGGAGCCAGGAGATGGTTCAGTGAACCAAAGCACTGTACCCAAGCATGAGGACCAGAATTAAGATCTCCAGAAACCCCATAAAAGCTAGGCAGGCATGGAAGCCATCTGGAATTTCAGTCCTCTAAAGGCAGAGATAAGGAATCCCAGTGGTAAACTACATAGCTAGACTAGCCCATTAGTTTGCACTGAGTTCAGCAAGAGACTCTGCCTGAGTAAACAAGGTAGAGAATAATCAAGGAAGATAGGAGACATCAACTTTGGGCCTCCACATGCACATTCACACACATGTCCACCACCCTACACATATATGTGTACCCCCACACAGGGAAATACATATCTACATTTGCATCCACAACACACACACGCAAATACACACATATACATATATACACACATATATGCACACACACATATATGCACACATACATATAAACACACACACACACACACACACACACAAATGAAACAACAAGAAAGATGAGCTGTTGATTCTTTTAATCTGGTTCTCATACATTGTTATATGAGAAGTTTATCTCCTAGGCTGGTCAAGTTATTTATGTTGTCACCAAACTTGACAGGAAGTACGTGATGTTCTTTGTGTTCTCTGTCACTCATTCAATAGCTCCAGCCAAACTCATGTAGGACCTTAAAAAAATAAAAGCCTTTCCCAAATTCAGCAGATCTCTATTATCTTATTCAATAGTTCACAGTTCCAAGATCTGATTTTGATCTATGCCAAGGAGGAAATTTCCTTTAAAAACACAGATACAACACTGATTTGACATCTGTCTTACCAAGAAGCTATTCTTTAAAGCAGGGCTGTAGTGAGGCTTGTCTTAGTCATCCCTACAAATAAGGGCATCAGAGGAGTTGCTGCTGCCTGAAACATTTAGAAATGTATGCTTAGAAACTATGGTAATGAACTCTAACAACCCTGTAACACACACGATATCTTCCAATAGGACTTTCCTTTTGACATGCATCTACAACATGATATTTTAGAATCTCTGTGCTCAGATCTAGTTAAAGAACATTAGGAGACCTGGAAAGCTTATGTGCTCCTAATCATAGCTGCTGGCTAGAAATGTGGTAGGAAATGGTCCTTTTTTCATAGTCATTAACTCTGAATTCACACATGGATTTCATTTTCCACATCACACACTTCTATGACAGCCCCTGACACACAAAGGGGTCAGAATCCCAGCTGACACAAAGACAGCTGTCAAAGTCACTTGCAGTTGCATCAAGACAGACTGAACTAGAGACACACCAAAAACTGGGTTTCTGAGGGTTGGGGGTGGGCCATTGGGCATTAGTCATACAGAAATGTAAAAATGTAATTGTAGATTCTTTGTAGGTTTACTGTCTATACTCCAAATACCATTTCTATTTAGAACTTCATTAGGCCCATCTTGCCTCCAATGGTAAGAGAGAAATAGATTCCAGACATAAATCAGACTTGATTTTATGCTGAGTCAACACAGCAGCAGCAGAGAACTCCGTGACAGGAAAAGTACACTTGCCACTGTTGGGACCTGCTGAACAGTTGCCTCTTGTTCAACATGGAGTATCAAACAGTGGTGCTGCAGCAGCTTGGAGAAAACAACAGTGTGCTCTGTTTTGATTTTAATTCCCCAAGCATCCCTGGGGCTCACATGGCTATAGAAAAAGATCAGTGGCTTCCATTGCACTGCATCTTATCACGAAGCTTACTGAAGAATAACTCAGCATAACACAACCAAAGCCACATCACTGTCTCAAAGATCTACCCAAGCCTCGCCATTCTTTACATTTCACTTTTGCTCAGTCTTTCATCTTAAAAAATCTTTTATTTTCACAAACAACAGAAATGGTACCCTACTAAGGACAGATAAAGTACCAAAATGATGTTGAGTAACATGGAATGGTCAGCATCTAATTTAGTCTTCAGGCATCAAGTAAAACAGAGCATCTCGGAACAGAGTCGAATCAAGGACTCCAATTGTGAGGCTCAGCTCTGAAGTGGGAGACAGCAGCGATAACCTCAGTACAGGCTGTCAGCAAAATTCCGAAGCTGAGCAAATCCACTGATCCTGGAGGGAAGCCCGTTCTCTTTATCTTTCTGGTTCACTTTGCACATGCTGTTGGGAAGTGGCAAAGCTGACTGCATAATTCACGCTCATTCCAGCAAAAGCATAATGAGAGTACGTCCAATTTGCAAAGACTTTGAAGAAGAAGGGTGTTCAAACAATAGCAGCCACGGTGCTATAAATGGACCCCGATGAGGGCAGGAAGTCAGCCTTCTCTTAAGTCACTCACTGGCTCCACATTGGGAAGTCTGACCTCTGCTGTTCTCTGACTGCTGAAAGCATTAGCATCTTCAACACTGCATCCTCTCAAGATTCCTAAAATATCTCCCACTCTTTGGCAAGTAATTGAAGCAAGAAATACCCTTTAGATCAGGCCATCTGGGAGTAAGTTGGCTTTGATCACCTGGTTTAGTTCTTGCCCTCTGCCCAACCCATTCCCTTCTCTTTAAGACATAAACCAGACTCATTTGAGAGCAAAATTATGTGTCCAAGATTGAAAAAAAAAAGATGTGAAAAGATGTGTCCAGAAAGAACATGACCGGATTTGACTCATTTTTAGGTCATGCTTTAATGATCAGGAAAACAGATTCAGGCATGAATGTCACATCTGTTCCTTGAAGATGAATGATCAATTCAGTATTATTCAGTGTACAAGAATCGTATGACTCTTATGAAGAAATGTTTAGTTTCTTTCCTTAGTTTTTCAGATGAAAGATGGACCTGGAGGTGAGGATGGTTCCATAACTAACACAAGTTTCCTCTTCAGGCAACATGTGGAACTAGAGTCAAAGCTGGGTTTCCTGTGACTCCAACTGGCCATCCTTCAGGCTTTCAACCATCCACAAATAAAGGAAACAGGAACAAGATGGAATTATAAAAAAGAAAGCCATTTTCTTAAATTTTATTTTTATTTCTGTGTGTGCAAGTGCAATGTGAGCATGTGCATATGAATGTGTGTTTGTGTGTGTGTGTGTGTGTGTGTGTGTGTGCGCGCGCGCGCGCGTAGGTCAGAAGAGGATGCTAGATTTCCTGTAGCTGGAGTTATAGACATTTGTGAGCAGCATAACGTAGATACTAGGAACCTCTGGAAGAGCAGTAAATGTGCTTAACTGCTGATCCACCTTTGTTGATGACCCCCTGAAGACTCCCTGAATGGTCTCTTTTTTACATCAAAGAGATCTACATACTAATTTATTTTTTTGCCCCCAATATTTTGGTATGTGAGGCAGAAAGTAACTTGCATTATACCTATGATGTCTTGATTGTGATTACTTAAATGAAAACTTAAAGTGTGAGGAGGAAAAAATATAGGAAACCTATAATTCGTTAGCCAGGAATCAACTGAAGTGTACCAAGCATTAGGGATTAACACATCAGTTTACTGGGAAGATGACAGACAAAAGGAAATTTGATGCAAGATTCAAAGGCTTTCTGGCCATTGTTTCCATATTTATACCTTTGGATGCACAGGTGCTTATTGTTGGTTGTTTTTTACTTTTTTGGGGGGTCCACCACCCAGATCCCAAATAATTCACACACAGAGGGTTATTCTTAGTTATGAATGCCCGGCCTTGTAGCTGGAGTTTTTCTGGTCCTGCCTGGCCCATGGTCAGGACAAATCTCTCTCACCCGCCAGTCCCTCAGCCTCTCAGATCCAATCAAACACAGAGAGGCTTATATTACTTAAACTGTTTGGCCTAATGGATCAGGCTTCTTGCTATCTAGTTCTTACATCTTAAATTAACCCATTTCTATAAATCTATGCCTTGCCACATGGCTTGTGGCTTACCAGTATCTTACATGTTGGTACTCATGGCGGTGGCTGGCAGTGTCTCCTGACTCAGCCTTCCTGTTCCCAGAATTTTCTTCTCTGCTTGTCCCGCCTATACTTCCTGTCTGACTACTGGCCAATCAGCATTTTATTTATACAGAGCGATATCCACAGCATGGACTTAGCTTGGCTTAGTTTCTAACTAGCTTTTCTTAACCTATCCTGTCAACCTTTGCCTCTGGACTTTTCCCTTTCCTTACTTTTGTAACCTTACTTTCACTCTTACTCTGTGGCTTGCTGTGTAGCTGGGTGGCTGGCCCCTGGAGTCCCTTTCCTTCTCTGGCTCCTTTCTTCCTTCTTCTTCTTTCCCTCCTTCCTCTTTCCAGATTTCTCCTTCTATATATTTCCTCTCCTGCCAGCCCTGCCTATCCTTTCTCCTGCCTTGTTACTGGCCATTCAGTTCTTTATTAGACCATTAGGTGTTTTAGACAGGCAAAGTAACACAGCTTCACTGTGGTGGTATTGTGTTCCCCAAAATATTGTGTACCTTAATAAACTTATCTGGGGTCAGAGACAGAACAGCCACAATGTTAAACATGAGGTTAGGCAGTGGTAGCATACGCCTTTAATCCTAGCATTCCAGAGGCAGAAATTCATGTGTTCAAGGATACACCCAAGCATGGTGACCCACGCCTTTAATCCCAGAAAGCAAGTCTTCAATCCCAGGGAGTGGCGGTAGAAAGCAGAAAGGTATATAAGGCGTGAGGACCAGAAACTAGAGGCATTTGCCCTGGAGAGGCATTTGCCCAGGAGAGGCATTTGCCCAGGAGAGGCATTTGCCCTGGAGAAGCATTTGGGCCTGGTTAAGCATTCAGGCTTCTAGCAGCAGTTCAGCTGAGACCCATTCTGGATTAGGACTCAGAGGCTTCCAGTCTGAGGAAGCAAGACCAGCTGAGGATCCAGCGAGGTGAGATAGCTGTGGCTTGTTCTATTTCTCTGACCTTCCAGCATTTACCCCAATACCTGGCTCGGGTTTGATTTTATTAATAAGAACTTTTAAGATTCATGCTACACTTCACAGAGTTAAATGCAACACACTTTAAAATAATAATCCTCAACATTTCCCCCTTTCTGTCTAAATAAAAACAAAGGTTTTAACTTTAACATATTAAAACTATACACAACAAAAACAGTTATCAAGTAAGAATTAATTTACAATATTCAATCCATTTACATTTAGTAAATTCAGAGAAAGCACTCTACCATCCATCCATCTTAGTGACTCAAAAGTTTTATACATAATTTACTTTCTATCATAAATAAGGAAAACTCCAACTATAACTATCTAGTCTTCAACTCCATCGAAGACCCAGAAGGATGTAATATTATTTAACAAAAAAGACATCTGGCTGCCTGGACAGCCACCCAAAGTTCCTCTGCAATGTTGGAGCAGCTGTCTTCAGCCTACAGGCCTGCAGTACCTGAGGTGCTGAGAAGCGGGTTTGTAAGATGACCACTTAAATGGAGAATTCCATCAAAATTCTGATCAGCCTCAGCTTTAATGACCCTGTGAGTCCAAAAGGAGTGAGTACACATGGGCAGTGATTCCCACCATAGTGCTTAACAACAATAGGGAGCAGTCCTGTAACCCTGTGCCATGCAACCAGGCATTTCTCTGCCAAAGATTAAAGGGGGAATTTGAGCTCTTTAGCTTTAATTCCTGCAAGAATTAGTAGACACTCTCATTTTATAAAGTGGTGAGAATTTGGGGAATAAGGAAGAATATGGAACAAGTAAAAATCTTCTTTGATCTCAAATAATGTTAGACACTCAACGTTTAAACTAAAAAGAAATATTGTATCTATTTTATTCAATTAACTTTGGTTTTATGAACTAAAGGATCTCAGGTTTAGATGTCTTGATGTCTTACTCTTTGATCTTTTTACCTTAGTTATTCTAATCATATAGAATTGAAAGGCAATTGCATGACAGGATTAAACAGAGCTCTTAATGGTACTCAGTATACAGTAGGCATATATTAAGTGACTGCTGTTTAAACTCATCCTAGTTAAGTGCTCTCTAGCAGATAACTCACAGGAAAGGAAAGAAGATGGCTGCTGCATAGTGGAGCCTTGGGTTAAGAAATGAGCAACACAAAGTGGAATGTCCATTAGTGGTAATCTACCCAATATGACAAGTCTAAAATAAGAGGCCCAGGATTACTCTAACATCTGCATCTTATCTCATAGGTGGTTTTAACTAGGACTGATGTTCACTTAATAGTTTTACCCACTGCTATTAATGAATAGATGTAAGATCTTGCCCATATACATATGTAATAGAGTCAGCCTGAGAACTTTTAGTGTGTTATATTGAAAGAAAAGTATGCTCCTAGCAGCATAGCCCACTGAACAGTTTAGGAATTCAGAGCTTTGAAATGATCAAAAGAAACTGTTATTTTTGATAGTCAATTAAGCTAGCTTTCTATATTAAAAAAAATCTGCCCACATTTTTATCTCTAATAAATGATGATGTAAAATCTTTGGCAACATTTTTATTGTAGGAAAGAATTACAAACCCTTATACCTGCTAGACTGATGGAAGTTGACTATTTAGCCAAAACTTCTTGAATTTTGTCCTGTGGTGGTTTGAAAGAAAATGACCCCCAAAGGGAGTAGCATTATTAGGAGGTGTGGTCTTGTTGGAGGAAGTGTGTCACTGTGGGGGCGGGCTTTGAGGTCTCTATTGCTCAAGCTTCCCTCAGTGTGACAGTCAGTTGACCTCCTGTTGCCTGCAAGATGTAGCATTCTCATCTCCAGCACCACATCTGCCTGCATGTGGCCATGCTCATCATCTGAAACTGTATGCAGGCCATTTCAATTAAATGAATACCCTAACTGTCATAATAGAGTCTTCAATCAGTAAATAATGGAAACAGATGCAGAGATCCACAGCCAGGCCTCAGGCCAAGCTCTGGGAGTCCAGTCGAAGAATGATTCTATGAGCAAAGGGCATCGAGATCATGACAGGGAAACCTACAGAGACAACCAAACCCAATTAGTGGTAACTCATGAACTTTGGACTGACAGCTGTGGAGCCTCCATGGGACTAGACTAGGCCCTCTGCATAACTGAGACAGTTGTGTAGCTTGTTCTGCTTAAGGGGGCCCCTGGCAGTTAGATTGGGATCCATCCTGAGCTGGCTTTTTGGAGCCCACTACCTATGATGGGACACCTTCCACAGCCTTGATGCAGGGGGAGGGGCTTGGACCTGGCTCTACTGAATGGACCAGGCTCTGCTGACCGTCCATGGGAGGCCTTACCTTGTTAGCGGAGGTGGGTTGGGGGGGTAGGCTGGAAGGTTTGAAGGAGGGAAGAGAGGGATATCTGTGGTTGGTGTCTAAAATGAATTAAAAAATTCCTTAATAAAAAAAATGTTTCTTTTATAAGAGTTGCTGTGATCATGGTGTCTCTTCCCAGCAACAGAAACCCTGACTAAAACAAGTCCATTGGACAAATGATAACACCAGAGGCATACAACTGTTTGGATTTTTGAGGGAACCTTGGCAGATATGGGAAAAGAATATAAACAGAAGACAAAGTACAATCAACTCTCTGGAATGAGACTGTCATGCATTTCAATGAAGGAGAAAGTACTTCTCTTTAGTGTTTGAGTGAGGAGAACCACAGCTCCTTGGCAAGATTGTTAGAGGCAGTTCTCTGTAGACCATCATGAAGCAAAATAGAAATGTTTATGATTTTAGGGCAGAAGGGAATCTGCTGGGGGTGGCAGAGGCTACACTCTGGGAGTTAGACAGCTGAGGCAGAATGTCCAGGGCGAAGCACAGTTGGATAACTAGAATGGAATGGTCTAATGACACCAATGGTGGTGGTGAAGTGCTCATAGGCCAGTTAAAGCTACCATGCCTAGGCAGCCCAGGCTGGTTATGCTGGCTTTGCCTGGTTTTGATCAACTTCCTTCAATATCTTAATAACTGACTCTATGTGTGGAGACGTAGCACAGCATGTTTAAGTAGCAGTTATAGCAGTGGCCAGTGTGTTTATAACAGCCATATGTTAAGTGACTGCTCTTTTGAACTCATTCCCATTACATGTGCTTTCTAATTGGCTACTCACAAGAAGAGGAGCTGATGGCTCCCACATAGAAGAGTTTGGGGTGATTAAACAAGCAAGATGTAGAAATATATTCAACAATGCTAATCTACTGGGTTTCAGTAAGACAAAATTCAGACAAGTTCAGAGACCAAGAAATACTTTAACAGCTATACCAAATTAAGCCCAGTTCCCCTTTCCATGGCCTCCACCTTCCATGCTGAGCTCAGAAAGATAAAATCTGGAGAGACATTAGGGTACCCCCTACGGCAAATATGTTTTACAATAATGTTGGCTGAACTTTCTATTGACTGTTTTGCTCAAGTCATACACAATCTGACTTGAGTGGCTCCTAAAGTCTGCAATAATCCAGTAATTTCCAAGCTTTGGTTTAGAGAGAACCCAAGAGTCAGTGGCAAGCTCTCTGCATCTATTTGAAAAGGAAGATCAAGTGATCATATTTAGACTCTGGGTATGTTGGCTTATGCCTATAATCCTTAATCGGGAGACTGAGGCAAGAGAGTTTCCCCAAATTCTGATCTAGCCTGGCCTAAATACTGAGGACCAGGCTAACCAGAACTACATATAAAACTTCTGTCTAAAAGGGGGAAAAAAAGACATTTAGGGACTTTTTCTGCCTTTGTGATTGTTTCTTTTCAGTTTTTAAGATCCAGTGTGAAAAATTCAATTTCAATATTGGTTTTCTTTCTTAGTACATGAATTTCAACTCTTTTATCTCTATTTTATATTTCATTCATAGAATAAAATCTGAAATGGTACAACCTAACTAAATAATCAAGAGGATGCATCCATGTCCTAATTCTTGTTTTATACAGACAGTCCCCAAGTTACTGTTTTGCAACTTTTAATTTTCAGCCTTAAATATCATGAAACATCATCTTGTGGTCTTTGAATTTTTGTGTGTTTCCCTTAGCTAGAAATAAGAGTTTTGATGTTTCATGACTCTGGGCAGCATCAGTGAGTTGCAGTTTCCACTAAGCTGCATAAAGGCAAGGGAGAAACCTAATACTCCAGTGTCCTAGGTGGCAAAAATCTGATCCTAGGGAAGCTAAGTGTGCTCACTGCATTTTCAACTTCTGACTGGACATTTAGCATGTGACTGTATTAAAAATGGAGTTGTGCCGGGCGGTGGTGGCGGCGCACGCCTTTAATCCCAGCACTTGGGAGGCAGAGCCAGGCGGCTCTCTATGAGTTCGAGGCCAGCCTGGGCTACCAAGTGAGTTCCAGGAAAGGCGCAAAGCTACACAGAGAAAACCTGTCTCGAAACACCAAAAAAAAAAAAAAAATGGAGTTGTACCTATATTTTGCAGTGCTGAGAAAAACTATATCAAATAGAATTGCACCCAATAAGAATGGACTTAATTCTTTTTGTTTGTTTGGGTTTTTTTGTTTGTTTGTTTTGTTTTGTTTTTCAAAACAGGATTTCTCTGTGTAGTTTTGGTGCCTGTCCTGGATCTAACTCTGTAGACCAGGCTGGCCTTGAACTCACAGAGATCTGCCTGCCTCTGCCTCCTGAGTGCTGGGCTTAAAGGCATGTGCCACCATGCCTTTAATGGACTTAATTCTTTAAAGGAATATCTAAACATGCATCTTTAGAGTGCTCTGCCAACAGTGATTCTTTGAATGGAAAAAAAAAGAAACTGTTGCAATGATGAACCAGTGCCCTTCATTTACATGCCAATTCTATGTTGCTCCCATCTCCTCTTTGCCTAAGATTCTATAACTGACCAGTCATGTCTGACTGCTCCCTACCTCCAGTGCACAGTCCTGACTATCAAGCTAACATAACTGTGAGATGCTGACATTCACAGGAAAAGTTCCAAATGGAAATTAAGCAGGAAACTAGCTTTCTAGGCAACTCCTTCCCTTTTCCTAAATTATCAACTTGAATGTGGTCTGAATTCAAGTTTATCACCCACGGAAAGACATGAGTTAGAACAAAGTGAGGGTCCACTTCCCAGAGATGGACTCTGCTTTCCAAGCATTTATATCATATTGATTCCTAACAAGAAAACTGGAATCAGATGACAAGCAGAAATAGACAGTGGTTATTTTTGACAAGGTAATGCAAATGCATTTCTTATGTTCTCCGGATAAATAGTAAACACAGTTTTGCTGTATTCCCTTGGCTTGCAATATGAGTTTTGATACTTCATGACAATGGGCAGCAGTGTTATGAAGGGAGAGTCAAGTAGGTCTCTTCTAGAATTGGTATCATGGAGGAACCCATTCCCACAAATAAAAAATGATGTTTGACCAAAAATGTTTTAGAAAGAGGTAGATTGCTGGTTACCAGAAACTTAGTACCTTGAAAACCCAGTGGTTCTTTTATTTCCTCAGCAAACGGCTTTAATTTAAGCAAAAGTTGTGGGAAAATAAACCAAATGTCTTAGTATAAATCAAGTGATCATCATTCTTTAAGTAAACATTGTGTCCTAAATCCATCATTTATATTGGTGTAACCAGCATTCCGGAAACACATATCATAAGTGAGTGAGCCTCTAGCACAGCCCTGTAGTCTGAGAAGCTACAAGGTCTAATCCCCAAATAGATTAAACTAGACAGATGGGGAAAACTGTTTACAGTGTTCCCGGAATGGCTGATTTTGCGACATGCCTCAAAGAGGACACAGATGCAGATGACCCATTTTAATTTTCTGTCTCTAAGCCTCTCTGCTTCACTGAGCCAAACACAATTCAGAACAGGTCTGTGGAAGTTAGGAATGCATGTGCTCCAAAGAGCTGCATTTAGGATCCTAGATAGATACAGATCAGGGCAATGAATCACCAGTCAGCTACCTCCAAATGAAATAAACATGGTCTTCACTGGAAGATTAGGCCAAGCTATAAATGTCCCACACTTAAAATCACAATTAATTTACAATTGTTTCTCATGTCAAATTTTCTTGGTAAGTGAGATAAGCTCAGAGTATAGATTTTAAAATTCATTGACCCAACTGTCAGCCCTTGCCTGTTCCCCTAGATTTCAGTGGTCTTTTAAGGGCTAACAGAGGACAGGACCCATCCACAACTCAGCATAATTAAGAGTTACAGTATGTATGTTTTGTACTTTTTCCAGGAAAATACTGAAAAGATAGCACAAAATTGTACTAAACTTTACTGTTAAAAATTATATAAACAGATTTCTAGATGAAAATACCTAGTTCAAAGGCCACCCTATAAACAAGACAGTTGTTTAACCCCCCATGCATCTAACCATTTCACTATTACACAAAGATACAACTGATAAAAAGCACTCATTGCTCTGTTATGGAATTTTGAGTCAGAGGGCAGCAGATCATCTTTACAACACAGCTACAGTAGTTTAAATGAGAATAGGCTCAGGGATTTGAACACTTGGTCCCCAGTTGGTGGTGCTGTTTGAGGAGATTTGGGACAGCAGCCTTGGTGGAGAAAGTATGTCACTGAAGGCAGGATTTGAGAATTCAAGGCCTCCACTCCATTTCTAGTTTGCTCTTTCTGCTTTCTGTTTGCAGTTCAAGATATGAGCTTTCAACTTCTTGCTCCAACTCCCAAGCCTGCTGCCATGCTGTTCCCATCATTACAGACTCTAACTCTCTGGAACCATAAATCCAATTAAACTCTTCCTTTTGTATGTTGCTTTGATCATGGTGTTTTATTCCAGCAACAGTAAAGTAACTAATATGGAGGTTGAGGTTGACTCTTGGTTTGTGAACTTTCACTCTCTGTCATCTACCTGTTCTTCATCCACTCACCTGCGTCTCCTTCAACCACTTCCTTCTTTACCCAGACACATATTCCTAACATCCCTTTACATTCTATTACTAGAGGCTTCCTGTAAACTAGTAGTACAGAGTCAAGAGTAATTCAGATTCCACTTGCATAAGTATAGCTTCTGAATTTTAGTAGCAATGCAGCAAGGAACAAGAGTTTCTCTCCCTTCAAGATCTGTGTAGTTGAAATGAATAAAAGATAAGGAGTCAGTGAACATAACATGAGGTGCACGAGATTAGTATGCTTAACTGTTTTTTCCCTCCAAGGCTAAATGGTTAAAGTCATTTCTTTCTAAACAAAGGTCTTTAAGGACATTTTCACTTGGTGTTCAGAATTTAAACTTGTGGCTTCTCAAACACCCAAGCTTGCGATGTGAGGTTCACTTAATCTTCATGCTACTTCACATACATTTGCAAAGAAACAGTTTCAAAATAAGCAATTAAACCTAAAGGGCTACGATCTATTTCATTAAATTATTCCAATAACTATCCAGTCTAAAGACAAATTAGATAATCACAATTTTTCTAAAGAGTTTTAAAATTGTGTGTGTGTGTGTGTGTGTGTGTGTGTATGTGTGTGTGTGTGTGTGTGTGTGTGTGTGTGTGTGTGTGTAAATTCAGGTACCTGAGTAGTCCTGAAGACAGTATACACTTTTAACTTGAACTCTCTTTAACTCCAATATTAATATTTTATTTAAGAAAATTAATATCATAGAATTTTTTACTGAATTAGTTTGCCATAATTTATAGATTTCAGTATTAAAAATAAGATGCTGATTTTATGGGAAAAGTTTTTACATAGTTTGGAAAGATTGCTCAATGGTTAAGTATTGTCACTGCTCTTACAGAGGACCTGAGTTCGGTTCCCATTACCTATGCTGAGTACCTCACACCCAACCATTACTATAGCTATATGGGAAATCTGATGCCTCTTCCATACTCTGTTGATTCTTGTACTCACATGCATATAACATACGTACAAATAAAGAACACAAATAAATCTTTATGCAGGGTGGAGGGTCTTGGTCCTGCCTCAACTGAATGTACTAGGCTTTGCTGACTCCCCATCGGAGCCCTTACCCTTTTGGAGTATGGGGGGAGGCTGTGGGGGAATGGGAAGAGATATGAGAGGGGGATCTGTGGTTGGTATGTAAAATGAATAAAAAAAATTCGTAAATAAAAAAATTATACATAAAAAGCTAATATAGTATATTTAAAACATACTATACTAATTTTTATCTAAATTGAAATAGTTTGGATTTATATAGCTAATAAATAATCTATCATATCCAAGCACCATCTATTTTTTTTTAATTTATAAAAGGTAAATCATACTTCACTGGAAAATTTTTAGTTTGTGTAACTTTTCTAGTGAGTTTTCTCAGAAACTCATACTGAGATACAGACCCGAGGCAGCTACATGATTAGGAGTAGTCCTGGAGTTTGGGGTCAGGGATAAAGCAATGAGTTGGGGTAGAGAAGTTAGGAGGAGAAGATAATGTGTGATCCACTGGAGATTGGAGACGTGGGGAAAAAGTGGCCACAGCTGGTGGTCTGCTGTGGAGCTGGGGAAGAGACTGGGGAATGGGATAGGAGGAGCTGAGGGAAAGGTTCCCTGTTTCCCTGGCCAGAGTCCTATAGGGAATGCTCTTAAAAATGTACTATATATTTTGTATGCATTGTGTGTTTTGTCAAGATCATGCCAAAATACACTTGTGGAGGTCAGAAGTGAATTTGTAGGAGTTAGTACTTTCCTTCTACCATGTGGATCCTGAGGACTGAACTCAGGTTGTCAGGCTTGACTGTGAATACCTTTTCCTGCTAAGCCATCTTGCTAGACAAAGCATATATTTTGTAAGACAAAAATCAATCATAAATTTCCTTGAAAAGTTGTACAATCATGAAAGAATTTGAGGAGTATTTTCTCCTTATATAAATGAAATAAATGCTTATATAAATATCGTAGATAATAATTATCTGCAATTACCGCATGCATGGTTACTTTGTAGCAAAATACAATGAACCACTTAGAATGTGCATTTGAGATACTGGTCTGTAAAACTCAAGAATTATAGTATCTCTACACCCAAAGTATGGAGTTTGAAGTACAGAGATGCTTCATACAGTGATACAGGTACACCATGAGTAAAGCATCAGCATGTGATTTTGTCTCTCTAAGAACATCTCAGAGTATGCATACATAAGCTGTCTATGGTATCACTGGACAATAAAATCTTCCTGGACTATCTTAAGCATTATTATACTTGTTATTTCTGTAATCCCTTCTGAAAGTCTACTAAAGTAGACTCAGAATATTCCATTTCTCTTGGCTAGCTGCTCAGTGTCTCTCAAGAGTCAGAAGTACCATGTCAGCTCATGGCAGGAGACAGAACAGCCTGTGAAAATAGGAGCCAAAAATTTGGCAGAGGAAAGCAATTATGTGGCATTTCAATCTTCAAATTGCTGATCACATTATATGTGTTCTTTAGTCTCAGTAGGAGAAATTACTTAGGATCCAGGACCAGACTGAGATAAGTACAAAGAGAATGGGAAGTAGTATGAGAGGTACATTTCACTCATTTAAAAATCCAAAGGTTACAACTGGGCTAGCCTTCCAGTTACAGCATATGGCTTAGAGACATGATCCCTCAGCAAGGAAATCTAATAGAACCTATCATCATGGACAGATTGTTAGAGGAAAAAAAAAATGATGGTGTTGGCATATCACGAGGTAAGAACAGCAAGTGCTTCTGCATTTGGAGTTCTCGGGGAGGCAGCAGCATTTTTCTGGACCCCTGGATTGTTCTCACCCCTCTAGTACTGCTGAGAATTTGTGAGATGCTGGGATGTATGAGTTACGATACCCCTGAGAGAATGGAGGGACCTGAGGTGTTAGTCTGAGGGTCCTGGAATAGCAACAAAGGATCATACCGTTGAGCTTTCAGAAGACCTTAATTTTTTTTTTCTGAGAATTGTTTTGTGGCTCTTGCTAGCCTGGTATTTACTATATTAGAAGGCTGACTTCGAATTCACAGCAATTGTCCTGCCTCAGTCTCTCCAATACTGGGATCACCAACCTGTATAACCATGCCCAGCTGAAGTAGATCTTTGGTTGGAGGGACAGTATCAGTTGCTGGGAATTGAGACTAGATGAAACTCTAGAGTTTGGATTTGACTAAACAACAAGCTGTCAAGATGGCTGACAGATTAGATAATTGTTAGCTCTCTGGTTTGCTAATTAAAGAAGATGGGGAGTAATGGGGACATTAATTTCATTCACTCACCTGAATCTCCTCTGGAAAAGGGAATTCCTTCTGAATCCTATAAGAGATCAATTCACTGCTTGACATGCACCTAAGTGAGTATGAAAAATATGCCTTCAGGCTGAGTGGTGTATGAATCAGATGTCAGGCTCCATACGGTAAAACAGTGATATTACCTTTTAATTGCTCTGGGAGATGGAAAAGCCATCTGAAGAGCGAGAACAACAACATCTAAAGCCCCAGCATCAAAAGGAATCAGATTTCAAAACACAAGGGAGCCAAAGGGAAGATCAAACAGGCCTCTCCCTCTCTCACCTTTGCTCTGATGTACTTTGAGTGCCCATTTCAATATTTCTAACACTTCCTTTTAACTCAACCTGAATTCTTCCCTTTATTCTTTGGAGGTTCCCTGCAGTTGCTGAAGACAAAACAGCTTCATTTCTAAATCATTCCCTATTTCAGCTTCAATGTTGAAAAACCTTGACATCAAACTGCCCAGTTGCCAACCAGATTGTGCCACTTAATAGCTATGGAGCTCTGAGGCTGTTCGCTCACATTTACAACACAAATGAGATGAGAAACTCAAGGGGCAGTTGAGAGGACTAAAGAGATAAAAATCAATGCACAACCATTTTAAACAGGTACGTCTCCTGGTTATAGGTCAGTAGTCCCTGTCTTGTGCTCAGCTGCAGGCACCCCTCACTGCATTCATCTACAGCGCCTGCGCCATCCCACCAGGAATGCTGTTCATACCACAGGTGAAAGTGTACTCACAGACTGGATGCAAACAGGGAAATCTAAATACGTTACACAGCCCTGTGGCCACATCACATTGTTCCACATATGCCTGCCCTTCTACCTTTCAGGAATCATCCAGACATAGCCTTTGCTTTCTGGTCTATACCACCCATTATAGATTTTCTTGAAGAAAAAGAAAGGCAAATGAATCTGAGAGTTTAGTAAAATGGGAGTTTAAAGAAGAATATCAGAATCTATCTCTAAGCTGATCTGTGAACTCAGCTCTCTATAGAGTATGTCATCAGTGATAAAGGTATTATCCTTACATCACAAATATTTCAAAAAAACACAATGAAATAAGGCTCATTCTCAATATAATATGTGGCCAAAGAAGTGAAAAAAAGATAGAACAGAAAAATTAGAGATTTTAAAGGTAGCCCTAGGATTGAAAAGAGACCATTTTGTCATCCCCACAGTGTAAGTGTCTCACTCTAAGATCATGGAGTGTGTAGTGTCTGTTTTTGTGGGCTGTTGCCAACAGATGGCTTACTCTGAGTGCAGAGAAATATCATTAAGGAACAAAGAGAAATTAGGTCTAAATAGGAAATTAAATATGTTCTTGGGATTACAACTGATGATCGAGGAGTTGCAGAGCAGTGATTTGCAGCTTAATATTTTGCCTGCAGCCAATCCCCACTGTTTTAAAGAAACCTTAATACCGAGAAGGTTGCTCTCACACCATGCAATTTATTTGTCTTTCTGTCTTGCCAGAGCCTTTGCCAAACATCATAATTTTCCCCAGAATCCTGAATTGCAAGATGAACAAATAATATTCATTTCTTTCATGACAAAAACACGGTTTGATTGAATTGTCTCTTTCCATTCCTGCCACGGCAGCGTGTGTTGTACATGTCAAGGATGTGAAATGGAGTTGAGCCTACTTGAAAGCACAGTCTAAATTAGCTTCTAAATGAAAACAGTTAGAAGGAAAACATTTTCAAATGACAGCCAAACTCTATCAGCTCCTAAAGTACTTGAGACCCCTCTGGGGAATGCAGCATGAAATGAGGGTGCAGAAGCCTAGAATGTGACCCCACCACTGCTCAGCGGGTTAAGGAATTTCCCTGAGGGACCAGCAGGCTCCAAGTCAGAGGCTAAAAAGCAAGATATGTTTTCTCTAACAACCAGCTGTCATGGACAGCTTTTGCAATGACACGTATCTATTGTTTTACTAACAATAATTAAATAAAATACAGGGTAAAGTAATCAATAGCAGGAAAAGAAACATACCTCTAGGCATAAGCAAGGCTGGAAGGCATGGACTGCTGTGCAAATTGCAGCAGGGATGCTTTGCCAGCCCTTCAGCACAATGTTAATAGGCGCATTACTATATCCACAATGGGGTTCCTAGTCACATTTGACTCTTCAAGGTGAATGCAAGGCCAAGAAGCCTAATCTTGAACGGCTTTTCTGTTGCCAGGTTTACATGCATCTCTATGACATAATTCAGAGCATCTAGGGAAACTTCTACACTCCCTCCTCCATCTTAGCTTTTAAATCAGTGACAATCTATTCAAAATAGCAGGGACTAGTGTACTAATTCTCAGCATTGGCTTGATCAGTACTCATTTTTTTCCTTCTTTTTCTTTTGGTTTTTTAATACAGAATCTCTCTACATAGCCGTGGCTGTCCCAAAACTCATTACATAGATAAGACTGACCTTGACGCACAAAGATCTTCCTGCCTCTGCTTCCTGAGTGCTGGGGTTAAAGGCATGCATCACCATGCCCAGCTCTGAATCTGTACTCCAAAAAAGGAGTTCAGGTTACCTTGTTAATCTCAATTATATGAGACTATCATCTCAGTTATATGAGGACCATCAAGTCTATCCACTGCACCTGCTGTATGAATGGCAAAGCCAGGCACAAAACAGCTGCATGACTTCAGGGAAAGAAGCAACAGGTAGGCAGAGGTCTCTTCCCAAAAATATGGGTGATGTGAAATGACTGGCCCCTCGTGCAGCAGTTACTCCACAGCTGGAACTGGTCAAGAGTGTCCCTACCTCTCTCCCTTAAACACATTATTATTTATTTGTTCATTTATTTAATTAGACAGGGTTTCATATATCCTACTCTTGCCTCAAACTTGTTATGTTGTAGAGGATGCTCTTGAACTCTTGGTCCTCCCACTTTCAACTCACCTGTGCTGGGATCACAGATATATATATATATATATATATATATGTATATATATATATATATATGTGTGTGTGTGTGTATATATATGTGTATATATATATATATATCTCAATGTGTCTGATATATAGACACTGAGAATTGAATATCCAGGACCTTCTACATTTGAGAGAAGTACACTACTAAGCACACTACCAACTGAGCTACAATTGCTATTGACTCAGCCCCTGGCTAGTCTAACAAATCACCTCTTACATTTTTTATTTCTCAATACGTAGGGTAACCCACCTTGCCTGTTGACTCTGCACTCTATCACATGACTCACTTTGATCAGTGAGATGTTATCAGATGCAATACAAAGCTTAATCTAGCAAAGCATCTGGAGATTGGACTCCTCTGTCTTATGTCTTTTCTGCCTTTACAAGAACATGTGTAGACAGAGCACTGCATGCCAGAAGAAGGGAGGACAGGTGCAATAGACCTAAGGAGGCTGTCCACACTTACCCCAGAGCCATCAATATGCCACTGACATATTACCCAGCACAGCTAAAGATATCAGAGCTGATAACCTGATAACTATCATTTGAGTTCACATGTCAAGCAAGTGCTTACTGTCTTTAGCCACATAATTAATAAGTGTTTATTGTTTTAAGCTATCACTTAAAATATCAAATATTTAATGCTTAAAAACTGTGGCAATATCCAGGGTATGGAGAGATGGCTCAGCAATTAAGAACACTGGCTACTCTTCCAGAGGACCTGAGTTTGATTCATGGCTATATATCAAGCGCCCACATGGCAGCTCAAAACTTTCTGTAAACTCTGGTTTCAGGGGATTCAATGGCCTATTCTGTCCCCTGTGGGCATGGTAAAGACATGGTGCACATACGTATCTACAGACAAAACAGCCATATACATATATATATATATACATATACATACATACATACATAAAATATAAGTAAAATAAATTAAAAAAAATTATGGCCACATAACTAAGCAATTGAAGAAGAGCAAGCTTTAATCAATTGTCTGGAAGAAAATCATTTTTCAAAGTCTCTGTAGCAGGACACCCTGACATTCCACTTTCAGGGCTAAATAAAATGGCATTCTTGACAGCAAAGGTTTTGGGTTATAATGTCTATAGCATTACAACCTTGATTATCCATGTGCACTTCCACTAAAATAATAACAAAACTTTCCTGTGCCAGACCCTTTTTGCAGTGTATGACTGTTGCAATAAACAGATAATTTGTATTCATTCTTGTTGATCAGATGCAGAAATGACAAACAGTAAATTAATAAGTAAGAATCTAGTCTCTTGGTGCAAATAGGCTGAGGAAGGAGGACAGCAAGTTCAAAGTCAGTCTGGGCAACTTGGTATGATGTTGCCTTAAAATTTAAAAATTACCAAAGAGATTCGGGCTATTTTAGCAAGTCAGTTCTTCCCTAGCTTGCACAAGGCCCCTGTGTTGAGTTCTCAGACCTAGAAAAATAAGATGGAATTAAAAATCAGTATGTAAGAACATAGTTCAGTAGACTCAACCCAAAGTCTAAGCTCCTAAGCCATATTTCCTTTAGTCATTTCAAAACTCCAAACCAAAGCTTCAGTGGCAAACAGAAGTTACAGCTAGGAATAAAACCCATGATCTGCTCTCTAGAGATCAAACATCATACAGGTACGCATGCCTGTGTTTGTCAATTTGTTGCAGTACATAGCTATGATCCAGCTAGCATGGGGCTCGCTAACATTTCCTCCCTGGCCTTCTGCCAGGAAGCTGGACTCAGAGAAAAGAGTCATTTGCTCTGATTTGAAGAGCTGTGCTGCAAAGAAAATGGGCAAGGCCTTCATATGAACTCCAGTCACAAGCCCTGAGCCTGCAGACAGAGTCAGTATTATTCACAAAAGAATGATTACATTCCCAGCCAAGGGAAAGGCAGAGGTCAAGACCCCTATTTTTTAAGAAATCACTCGGCTGTTTGATGAAGCTTGCAATAGTAAATATTGTGAGAAGCAATGCTTCCAAGGAAATTGTGTTGAGGAACAGATTTCAGAGAAGTCAAAATCAGTCAAGTGCCTAAAATAATAGAGTTCTGACAGTACATTTTTATTCCATGCTGTCAATCTTCTTTTCTGAATCCATCTTTGGAGGGATTCTGAAAACTTTCTGGTATTAACCCCAGATCATAGGTGTTCCTAGAGCAGTTCCTCTGAGTTCTAAGTACCCAGGGAAATTAGGATCTTGACTTTCTTCTACAATGATTTCCTAGAGGGTACATGGAGTGACTAGAGCCATCAGATGGCAACCATGCATGTTAAGAAACTTCGGACAACCATATATATTACTTAGTGAACTCTTTATGAGCCTTGGTCTCTTTATGACCAGTGTGCTTGATGTCTTGGGTTCATCTTCTTTGCTATTTTGCTATCACTTTTGCTTCTTAACAAAGCACAATCCTGTGTAGTGTAGAGGATAATGGAGGACATTGTTTCAAGACATATATGTACATCTTTTATACCTCAGTTGATAAAGCAAGGGGTTCCTAGATCATTCTGTGTATTTGTATTATTGACACACAGTTATGACCCCCTACACTCAACCTAAGATCCATATGCTCCTCTTGCCACTCATTGGAATCTTTCTCAATTTAGACAATTTGGCTTACATAATACACAGTGGGATTATCTGTTGACTCCTATGCCTTGAGATTTTGAAGCTTACCACAACAAACAGACAAACAAACAAAAACTATCACTATATTTGAAATGGAGATGAGCTATAGCAGAGCCATGTATTAAGGAAAGAAGTAATGTTGTTCTATTATGTATTTTAACGGCAAGGCTACATTTTTATGTAGTTTTATAATCTATAATCCATATTAATATTATAAGCTATAGTGTATGCATAATTACAATTGTATCCAGAAAAGCCAAGTTAATTCATTATTACTCAGTAATAGTTCTATATTATTTATAGTCCTACTTAAGTGTACTACCCTTGTATTCATTTTGCATAATCCATGTCATATCTGTCTGTCTATCTAACTATCTACCTGTCTGTCTGTCTATCTATCTATCTATCTATCTATCTATCTATCTATCTATCTATCT
>CABHPQ010138746.1:0-23524 GCA_902168405.1 Peromyscus aztecus | reverse complement strand
TCTATCTATCTATCTATCTATCTATCTATCTATCTATCTATCTATCTATTCTTGTTTCTTTACTTAATTGTTTTTTGAGACAATAACTTACTCTGTAGACCAAGCTGGCCTGGAATCTATGATCTTCATGTATGAGGGTCTTGCTACAGTCAGATTTTGCTGTGGTTGGAAGTGTACCCTCAAGTGCAATTTTTATCACTTTAAGTGGTTCTTTTTCCCTTCTCAGTCTGTTCAGGTCAACATTCAAAACCCACTAGAAATTCTACATTAAAAAATGATTTAAAACTGAAGAAACATTTGATTCTCTTGGAAATCTGACAAGTGCCTCCAACTCCTAAAATCAGACTAACAGAGCCACCTGCTGAACTTAAAACCGTGCATTCACTGAACTTAAAACCTTACATTCCTCATGAATTCCTTCTCCAATGTCTACAACTACTCATGCATCCTATTGATTATACCTTGAACCTGTGAGTAGAATTCATCCTTCCCTTCCCATTTTCTGAATAGAGTTAGCTCCTTTGCTGTCTCAGCACCCAGCATGTAACCTGGCATTCACATTGTAAACACTCAATAAATGTTTGGCAAGTAAGCACTGGGGCAATAAATCTGATACCCCCTTTCTTCCTGAACAGCTGCAATAGCTCCCCCAAAGAACTTCCCATTACGAATCAATTTGTTCTCCAGTGTAACCTCCAAACTTACTCCAAAGGTTATTTTTTTTCTAAAACATATCCAATCATTTCATTCCCTACTCAAAATAATTTGACAGCTATTATTGCCCATGAAAAGCCAAGCAGGCACTCTGCTAAGTTCTGAACCATACTGATGGAAAAATAATAGACCCTATGTTGGAAGACAGACATTAATCAAGTAATTATTCTTAGACAAATCTATACGATGTTTGAAAGCATATATCAGAAACCACAAGCCAGTTGGGAAACTTGGGGTGGGCTCCTCAGAATATAAAGTGTAAGAGCTGGAATGTAAAGGGAAGGAAGGGTCTCACACTCAAAGTGAATGCAGTGCTTCATTGAGTGAGCAACACTTCAGGAAGACACGAGTGGGAGGGAGCATGCAAATTTCTTAGCAGAACGCAGAAGGTTTAGACCTCACAGGGCAAGGCACCATCAGCATGTATTGTGGTCATAGTATGGACAATGACTGACTATGTAAATGACTCCATCCTTTTACAAATGGAAAGCAGCAAAAAAAAAAAGCAATAAAAAGATAAAGACGTATCTTGGGAAGTAGGATGAGTCCCATTAAAACTCAAAACTGCACTAGAAATTATTATTCAAAAGTTCTTTGAACATGAATAAAAGATACATTTCATTCCATGAAGGGATCTTTTGGTGGGCATAACTCATTGCTTGGTGACTTCACTTTTGTTTCCTAATCCATATTAATTATAGGCATTTCAACATGTCAAAATGGTCATTTCATTCTTTATAACACTCTCTTCTGCAAACCAGAGATAGCAGCACAATTAATGTGTATGATGAATGCAAAATAACCATGGCTTTAATTTAAAAAAAAAACTTTTTAATCAACACTGAAGCCTTTCACCAGGCAGTTTTCCTCTTTCGTGAATGCTTCTGAAGATGCCTGGTCCCCAGGGTCCCCAGGATAATAGAATTCACCTTCCTTTCTTTTTGTAGTTGAGAGGAGGTTGCAGCCTCTCCCCAAGCACCAGTCCCTTCCTCTGTGCCAAGAAGACAACTCACGTGGACGTGATTTAAAAACAATCTCATCAGTCTCCTTTCAGACTTCCCAGTGAAGAACAAAACCAGGGAGATGTACCTTTATCAACAGTTGCTGGCTCAGAACCTTGTTTCTCGGACCACTGTATTAAGCTGTACTTGCTGAAGCTGCTGGTTAGGTTCATGGTCCACAGAGAGCAGATGTGCTGATGACCACAGCAGAACCACATAGACAACTGGCAAACCACATGGACCCTGCTTCCTGTTGCAGTCTTATTGTTCTTATAATTGTAATAATAAATAAAACACCATGACCTTTGATGTTTACTGTGATGCCTCAAATTACTGCCTTAATTTCAGTCGGGTCCCTCCCATTCTTCTGGGAGCATACCTTCTTACCTTATTTTGTGAGATGGCACACCTATTCTCCCAGGAAAGTATCCTAGATATAATAATATAATATATAATATATATGTGTGTGTCTTATATAATAATATATAATATACAATAACATAATGTGTTCTTTACAAAACAGAATTTGACTATGCAGCCTAGCTTGGTCTTTAGCTGGTGGTCCTCCTGCCTCACCTTCCTAATTCTGGGATTACTTAGTGAGTTGCTGTGTGCCCAGCTGTCAATGGGATTTTTTTCCAAGAATGTTTTTCTTATTTTTACTTTACTAGTTTACTTCTCATCTCTAATACTTCAATGGACACTTATTGGAAAGGCTTAGATGAGTACTCAATCTGAAAATTGATGGGAACTGACAGAAACTCACACAGAAGAAGTGTACCGATGGAAAGGGCTAGGAGACCATGAGGAAACAAAGCTATGACCTGTCTTGCTTGCTTACTTCTGCATTCATCCATCATAGCACCTTTTGGATTTTCTGTGTTCCCTGCAGATGCAGGAACATGTAAGGCAGGCACTGAGTTTTGAAGCTCTCAGTTCAAACATCTGCAAATTACTCTAGTAAGTCTTCTGTTTTCCAGAATTGAAGTCTTTGCATTAGACAACCACTCTACCAATGAACTCTTTACCCCCAAGCTTCTTCGTATCATTATTTATTGAGACAGAGTCTTGCAACTTGCTTATAAGGAACTTTTACTGCTCTGCTGTCCAGGCATATCCAAAGCTTTGTGATCCTCCTGCCTCAGCCTGCCAAGCAGCTAGGATTATAGGCCTGCATCACAGTCCTGTCTGAAATATGCCAACTACTCTTTTCATTGAAATTGTAACTTAATACCATAGTGTAAAACAATGATTCTCAATTAGCTGCAATGGGTGTGTTAAAATATAGGTGGCCAGTCCTGTCTGAGGGCATGAGAATTTGCATTTCTAACAAGTTGCAAAGGGATGCTAAAACCAAAACAATGTCCTTACACACTGTTAGTGAGGACTGTGAACTGGTCCTGCCATTGTGGACTTTCAAAAACTAGGAAGAGAACTATCATATGATCAAGTTATAGCACCCTGGGCATGTACCCAAAATACTATACATTATTCTACAGAGATACTTGTACATTCATGTTCTTTGCTGTTCTGTTCAGGATAGCTAGGAAATGCAACCAGCCTGCATATCCATCAATGGTTGAAAATGCATAATGAAAACATGGTTCATATTCACAATAGAGTTTTATTCAGCTGTAAAGAAAAATTAAATCATGATGTTTTCAGAAAAACAGATGGAATTGGAAAATATGATATTGAGTGGGAAAACTCAGGCACAGAAAGTCAAGCACTGCAACATTTCTCCTGTATGTGGATCACAGCATCAAATCTTTAGACTTGTGTGTTTAACTTGACATGTCTGTAGACACCAGGAAGCTAGGAAGGGAACATAAGGTACGAGAGGAAAGAGGCCTTGAAGGGAGTAGGGATGCTACAGTGCTAACTTGGTAGCCAGTAAATGCTCACTAACACAACAATGGTGTGATGGTTTGGGGAACAGCCAATCACTTTATGATTGTATTTGAGGCTAATTCCATAGGTCTTTAGGGCTGAACCTATTGTTTTTCTTTTGCTAGAAGAACATGTTGTCAAACTGACTCAAAGGTATTTGTGTTTATGCCCATACATGCTCCTCTCAGTCTTGATCAGACAAGCTTTATTTTGCAATGTTAATGCAAAGACTAATGGCTGCTCAAGGTGCTGAGCATAAGTGAGTATTGAGTGGGCAGCCCTAAATGGACCATCTAATCCACCCCAAACCCACAACCAGAATGCCACATCAAGTCCTTTAGGTGGCAGCAGTCTCTCAAGAGATGACCGGACTACTAGAGAGCTTCCAATGCCATCAGCCTACAAAATACCAACTACAAGGTCTACTTCTTTCTTCACTGCTTTCTTGCTGCACCAGGAGAGAAAGAGAGAGAGAGAGAGAGAGAGAGAGAGAGAGAGAGAGAGAGAGAGAGAGAGAAGGGAGAGAGACTATAGAGAGTACATGTGGAATTTTGATTATCTTTTAAGTTTTAGCTTTTTTTGAAAGCTATTTTAAATATTAAGTCAGGCAGAAGTGGGGCATGCCTTTAATCCCAGAACTTGGGAGGCTGAGGCAGGAGGATCTCTGAGTTCAAGGCCAGTCTAGTCTATAGAGCAAGTTCTAGGATAGTCAAGGCTGCACAAAGAAACCCTGTCTTTACCCCCCCAACCCCAATAAACTATTAAATATCAACACTTCACTTAGAGTACTTCTATGTGAGCCTTAAATAAGACTATTCTTTACAATGTGAAACATCTTTCTATGCAGCTCTGTCTTAGTGCCTAATATTTTCATCCATATACATTCCTATTTATATTCTGCAATTCTCTTAAAATGATTGCTATAACATGGGCTATCAAAATTGTCCCCCAAACAATATCCATACAAGGAACCTTTTTGAACAAGCCTACTAGTTCCGTGGGGAAAATAACTAACGAGTTCAGTAAAGAGCTAGCCCTGGTGGGTGTCTCACCATGTGGGTTAAATGTAAATAGTACATTCCTTTGATGACCTCATTGTGCTCATGAAAGGTGAAATGCCATGTGCTGGACAAGTGAAGAATAAAGACTCTGGAACAATGTGGCTCAACAAACAAGCAAACATAACAAACTAAGCAAGTACAGGAATGATACACTCCGGGAACATGAAGCTGACACCATGAGCAATTTGTTTTTCAAGCCATTTCATTCTCATTTGAGGACAGAGACACCTAGAAAGAGCTAAGTCACTGCCAGTCCAAGAGCTGCTAAGGACAATGCCAGGAGAAAAGCGAATTTCCCAGCACCCAGGCCAGGCTTTTCCCAGAGAAAAGGCCGATTCGGGAAGACAGTAAATTTAGCACACACCAGTGAGTTTATCATGGCTTTCTGTGCTTTTATGTAGACTTATTTGAATACTATATTCTCCTTGGCTTGTTTTTAAATTGTATATGTATTATATTGTTTTTAACTTGGGAGGAAAGAACCTCAGTCAATAATTAAAACACTGAATATGGCTAAGTAAGTTAAAGGCCTCATTTCCTATTGTCAAACACAAACAGGTAACTAAAACTGAACAAAAAAATTTAGTTTGAATCATGAGACTGGCAAATGGTAGAAAGACATAAACACAAACCAGCCAAAACCTAGAGAATGAAGCATTTTACATACTATTTTCTGCTATGGTTAAGAGTTTAGCAAAGAAAAAGCTATCCAGTTACACTTAAATTGCAGATGAACAAAGAATAATTATTTGTCCAAAATATGCCCCCCAAATAACCTTTAGGGCATACTTATATTAAGGTAAATATATCCATCATGGATCTGAGATTCAAATTTAACTGAGCATTCTATGCTTTATCTGCAACTCTAAATAAATCGGACAGTTTAAAATATTGAATTAAAATGTCATTTAATGTTGAGGGAACATTAACCAACCACATGTACTAGAGTCTATTATTTATTTATTTACCTATTTGTTTGTCTGCTTGTTTGTTTGGAGGCAGCACCTCACTATGTAGTCCTGGCTGGCCTGGAATTCACTAAGCAAACCAAGCTGGTTTTGATGTCATAGGGATCCACCTGTCTTTATGTCTGAGTGCTGGGATTAAAGGTGTGCTCCACCATGTCTGTTGACTGTACTAGTTTCATAATGTGTACAACTAAATGTACTCAACTAACTATATCCAGAACACAACCATTCCACATCTAGTGAACACCAGTTGTAATGATTTATTTTCAAGGAAAGTACATGTAATTCCTATTTTCATAAACACAAAATATACTTCATGTGACAGTAGACAAACTAACCAAAAGACAATAGACTATCTTACACAGTGCATTTAATTTATATTTTGAAAGTAACAAATATTCCTTTCAATTGATATTTTTGTAGTAAATAGTTGTTTTGCTAAATTTTCCTTCCAGTAGCAAACCAAATGATAATGGAAACTTAAAAGGAAACATGAAAGAAAACAAGTAATAACACAGAGAGTTTTCTCATCATTCATTAATTCTAAATATACACTCAATATTTCTCCAATCTAGATTTACTGTGGTTCTTCAAAGATAATACGATATATCAATCCAGTCACTAATACAGTATAGATGTAAAAGTGTATTTAGATTGCTCTTTAGTTTCTTTTCTTTTCTATTTTACTCATTCATATAGCGAGAAAAATTTTGATTATCTTAAAAGAGAACAGGTGTAGCATCTTGGGGGCTCCCCTTTGTTCATTATTTTGCTTTTTCAATTTTCCTCTATGAAGATTTTCATCTTAAGATAGAGAAGAAAATATTAGTAAAGAGAAAAAGAATAAATAGCCATATAATCTCAAATAAGAGTAGAAATATAAATAAAATAAAGACTTAAATATGTTATTATTTTATCCTCTTTTCAAGATGTTCAACTTGAGCTGGGTGGCGGTGACGCACGCCTTTAACCCCAGCACTCAGGAGGCAGAGCCAGGTGGATCTCTGTGAGTTTGAGGCCAGTCTGGTCTACAGAGTGAGATCTAGGAAAGGCACCAAAACTACACAGAGAAACCTTGTCTCAGAAAAGAAAAAGAAAAAAAAAAGGATGTTTAACTTGTTTCCAGCCTACATCTTTATACAGGCAACAGATGCACACACTGCTTATACTTCAGCATGACTTTGCCATTGTTGAGAATGAACAGTACTCTGTTTTATCTCTGAATATTTTAAAAGAAATTTAATTCTTCATTGATAAAATTTTTATTTAGAAAGTGCCATAAAAATAAGGGTTTTCAAAGTTTACATTAGACATCTATAAGAATCAAAATATATAAACCTTAAAAGTCACCTAAGCATAAAAAATGACTAATGTGATAAATGAAGGCTGTCTTTGGTAGATGGACCCTTTGACAACCAACCTGCTTACTTTTTCATTTTTATGAGTGTTTTTATTTAAATTATTTTCATACAATATATTTTGATCATATTATTTCCCCTCCCAAGTCTTCCCCAATCCTTCCCACCTCCCTAATCACCCAACTTCATATTCTCTCTCTCTCTCTCTCTCTCTCTCTCTCTCTCTCTCTCTCTCTCTCTCTCTCAAAAATACAAAACAAAAATATGAAATCAAACAACATAAAAAAATCAATAGGATGAAAAATAGAAAAACAAAACAAAAAGCACACAGAAAATCAAGTAGAGTCTGTTTGTGTTGGTCAGTTGCTCCTGTGGGGGGCCTGCCCTGGAGCAGAGCTGGCACACTCAGTGGCACGACTGAGCTTGAGAAAACTGGCTTTCTCTTTCCTAGCAAGTATCAATTACAAATAACTTCTTAGTTAGGGATGGGATTTTGTGTTCACTTCCCCTGCCAGTGCAAGACCTCGTTACTGTTGTTAGTGTCACTATTAGTCATTCAGTGGAATGCCGAGTGAAAAAGAAAGTTAAATGTTTGTAAATTTTAAATAAGAAAAAAATACTTTATAAAAACACTCATGTGCTGCACAATAGTTATGCCACAGTAATCTTAGAATTTCGACACTGAAAATTCTTATAAATGCTCCCATGCTTATAGTAGCAAGGATTCGTGTGTATTTGAATGTATTGCATTTGCTCATGCAAACTTCAGTCAAAAATCTTAGTCCCTGTCATCAAAGTGCACTCAACTGTCCTCTTAGGATAAGCTTTGATTCTCTTCGCATATGCATAGGGCCGTTTTTACATATTCCAAGGAAAGTGGAGGAACAATAGCTGTTTCTACAAAGGGTCGAAAAGTCATGAGTGAATATGCCATGACTAGCACATGAGGGAAAGAGCCGCTTAGGTTCATGCTCTTTGCTTGTTCCTTTGACTTCCTTCTCTTCAAACGCAAGCTCTGTTTAGCAGCATTTTTCATTCTTTGCTGATAGGTTTCCCAGGTGCTCACCTGGAGCTACCGCTCCTGGTCCACATCACTTCTCAAGAGCACCCACTGACCCTGCTTCTCTGCAGACTCTTCCATGGTGTTCTGCCTATGTTCCATTGTATTTTGTCTTTTCTTTTCCCAGCTTCTGTGTTTAATTTTCATTTGCAAAATGTCAAAAACCACTGCACAGAAAGTCAGGGGAGCAGTCAGCCTGTTTTAACCACAGGTCTGGTTTCCTGGAACTCCTGTGTACAACAAGCTACTTTTGAGCTTGCAGTGATCCTCCTGCCTCTGTATCTAGTGTACTAGGATTATAAGCATGTGCCTTCACACCTGGCAATGTTCTACTTCTTTGTAACCTAAAAAAATAATATCTATCTTTCATCCTACTCTTTTGGAAGACTATTACATACAAATGAAATTTAATAGTAAGTTTTAACATGTAGCTTCAACAATGTCTGAAATAGCTTATATGTATATATAAGAACATATGTTTCAAAGAACATATATGAGAACAAAATGATGAAAATTAAAGATCATATGTAACTGTACTCTCAAAAGCAAGAACTTTATATACACAGGATCCTAGTGTTCATGTCTGTGCATACATACAGCACTTTCAATAATCTCATATTTTAAAAACCATACTATATCACTCTGGATATCAAAAGCTCAACTCTGTTGCTTTTAGGACCAGTGTATCTTTTGTGTACTGTGTGATGTCAGTAGATGCATACACACACACACACACACACACACACACACACACACACACACACCCTAAACATCTTCAGACAATGGCACTTGCCTCTGGAGGCTGAACACCATAGCTGTATATGATTTATTCTACAATTATTCAACACTGACCGAAAGGCAGGCACAGTTCTAGGTACTAGAAATAAGAACACAAACTTTTTTTTTCAAATTCCACAATACTTTCTCATGGTAAAACAAAGGCAAAAAAGAAACTAAATAGAAAAGAATGGTTTGTGAAGTGCTAGAAAGAGCTATAGAGAATGGAACAGAAGATGCTGAAGGAGGAAAGAACATGATGGGGGTTTGGGAATGATGATGTTTCTGGAGTAGCCATGCCAGTTAGCTCTTAAACCCATTATCCTGGACTCACATGTGCTGGCTTGGCTTTTGTCTTTAGGAAAAACATGGGAGAAAGATTTGCTGAACAGTATGTGTGGATTACAAGAAAGGAGAAGAGGATGCTGGACATGGGCCTCACATCATGCTGTATCCAAATGATGATGAAGTTCAGAAATCAGAATGACAGTAGACCATCTCCATGGGTTCACAGTGAAGATAATATGAGGAGAAATCTGGAAAGGCTTTGATGGTGTAGTGGCTGTGGGAACTGATTTCTTTGACTATTAAACAGTGAATGCATGAACCTTTCATTTTATTTTTAACTAATTTTCTCCATCGAGTCTCAACATTGATGCTTTGTAAAGTTGTAGGAGATGAAATTCCCTTCATAGAATTTCTTATTTCCTACAATTGCATTACATTGCCGAGCAGAATAGATAGCTGAATCCCATTAACTAAGCCCTAGCAATATTATTGTAGGAAAATGAGTGAGGAGCCTTTTACTTGAATAAAATCTTCATTCAAATTCACACTTAAGACACGTGGAAACCAAAACACTTAGAAATATTTACTGATATCGAGTAGATTCCTTTCATTTTCAGGGGAACACAGGCAATTGCTGGTACAGGCCTTCACAGCTTGAAACTGCAAGCTCAGACAGGGTGGCAGGAAGAAGCTGAGCATGTGCTTGCCTTCTCCTTGCTTAAAGGTTTTATTTAACATAATGCTTTGGCATTCTCCTATCACAACTGTTACCAAATGGTCACATCTTTCTGATTTCTGTTGTGTAGTAACATACTTGCTTGCAAAATTGTGAAACAAAGAGGTTGCCTGAACTGCAGCTATGAACGACTGTGAGTTCATACACCTTCCCCTGATTAAATAGAAATGGTCTCTTATTTGCTACCCGGGCCATCAGTTCAAAGGGAAGAGAAGAGCTTTCCTCTTTGGAAGCCAGATACCCAGACAGGAGATGTAGCTCAGTGGTACAGAATATCCCTAGCATCACGAAGTCCTAGTTCCATGAAGTCTATTTCCAGTACCTCCAAAAATAAAACAATAAAAAGCCAATACTGCCAAGCACAAGTGCCAAGCCAACTACCAGTTGGCAGAACTTCCTGACTTCCAATGTGGCTCACTGATTTCCGAATATGCATTTATTTCTTTCCTGACTAAATGATATTGGTAGATACAGTTTTACATCTTAATATAGCATTGGTCCCAAGCAGTCAACACACCTCTTCCTAGTGAGATCTTTAAGCCAGAATTGTTGGTGCTACATAAACATATATAGTCATTCTTTTTTCTTTGCTCATATCATGCTCAGCCTCCCTCCTCTCTCCATCTACTCCGCAACTTAGGTTTTGAGAGGATTTGCTTTTATTTTGTTTGCACTGGAAAATAGAACCTAGAGAGGGATAGGGCCTTGCACTCAACAGGCAAGCACTCTATCACTGAGCTATTGTCCCACCTTCAGTAGCACACACACACACACACACACTCACACACACACACATACAGAGGTAGAGATCTGCATACACTATACATATACACAGATGTAGATAGGTAGATAGATAGATAGATAGATAGATAGATAGATAGATAGATAGATAGATAGATAGATGGATAGATACTAGTACTCACCACTTCAAGAGAGGGTGAAAACTTGGAGCATAATTCAAAGTATCTCAGCAAATAAAGCCAGATAATGAAATACAGAATTGAAGACAGTAATAGGAAAATATGGGAGTATGTGAGTGTAATATAACTCAAGCAGTATCTTAGACACAAGTTTCTTCTTCTTTTATAAATATCAATGTGTCATGGATTCTGTTGGCAAAAGGAACACAGAGAGCTAAAACTCTGAGATGCATAGACATTTGCCAAATGATGCCTCTGGATACCAAATACATATGAAAGTTTGTTTTGTATATCTCCCTGTGAGCAGATCATGCTGTCTCTAAGTATAGTTAGCTCCTAGTCAGTGTAAAAGAAAATATATTCACAAAAACTGATGAGGAAAAATAAAGGAAACATCTGTTTCACTCTGGATGTTTTGTGCACATTAGTTTTATGTTTCTCAGACTTTAGGAAACACTGGAGTCATGTGGACCACATGTGACTTAACTGTAGAATAAGTTGTGTGTGGTTAGTTCTGTGTATGCCTGGTAAGCACTCAAGAAAGCCTCACTGACATGAGATGCTTTGGAGGCACTACTTATGTCTTTAAACTTCCATAACCAATTATAGAAAAAGATAGACTGACATGAACTCAGCAACATTGTCATAAAGGCCCTGGATGCCCCACAGAGAAACTGGAATTTCTCTGATTTAGGAATAGAAACACTCAAAAGTCAATCAGCTCAAAATTTTGCATGTCTAAAGAGACATTAAGTTTTCTTATAGAATCTGAAGGGAAGAACACACTTGGCTTCTGTCCTGCATGTACAAGTAGTCCAGGTGGTGGCCATGGAAGAAAGGAAAATTAGCAGAATGAAAGAAGAATAATTGGAGACTATGTGATTCTGTTTCTTACCTGGACAATTTATAAGACAATAGCATGTACTTCACTGAGCTATGGCATTTTTCTTATTGAGAATGGTGTTTTGTTTACCCTGGATACTATTGTAAAGAAAGATTATTCTATCTAGTGTCTAAGTTTTACTAATACGAACTGAACTAGGCATGAACTGTCGTCAGTTGCTCACAGCCTTATTGAGCAACAGCCTAAGAAACCACTTTCCAGTGATGCTTTTGATGTTAAATCAGTGACCTCTAAACTTTGACTCACATTGCACTACCTGAGATCCTCAATTTTTCTTTGACTAACCCCTACTCTAAGCTTCTGAGTTAATTGGTATATGAAAAGCTGAGAATCTGGAATTTGAGTATTCTCCAGTTTTGTTTTTTCTAGTGTCCAATCAAATTTACGAGGCACTGTGTTTAGTAAAAACAACCAGAATAGTGTGGTAAGACCACTTTGACAAGTCTTTTAGGGATAGTGATATGACTTCCTAGAAATGCTTATGTATCACTCTTCCCTGGTACCATAGACAAAGCCATGGAGTCAGTATGTTTGAACCCACATCCAACCAACCTTTGCTGCTAGATCCCTCTCCCTGCTTACTGCTGCCTTACTCCCTGCAGTGAACTCTCCCCACTTAAGCACAGCTAATAACTATCTGCCATTTAGCACTTGAGCATCACTATAAAGCAAATCATATTCAGGCATCATTATTAATTCAAAAGACAAAGTTCGCCTTGGGGGAATCTTGGAAGATTGTTAACAGGAAGCCTAACTGTTTACATAGGAATGAAAAGCTGTCAGTCTTATGTCTCTTGAGGCAGACCAGCATTCTGATTGTTCTTTATTTTCCTTGAATTGACTCTACTAGGATAACAACATGAGTGGCCATTAAGAAGTACAGCAGTACAGAGTTTCTAAGAAATACAAGCAGGCTTTACCCATGATATTATGTGACTATGACACAGACTTCTCAGTTTTCTCAAAGCCAGAATGCTTCAGATATGTCTAGTCTGAACTCCCTAAGATGCTGGTCAAGATAGAAACGAAGTAGAGTCCAAAATACTTGGATTTTAAAGTATTTTCTCACTTGAATTTAATGCAAGGATCATGACAATGATTCACATTACCAATTATCACTCAGATCCAGGAAAATCATTGCACTACCATTTAAGCCAAAAGCTGTAGGGCAGGAAATCCACTCACATAGGCAAATGAGTCTAAGAAGAACTATCTAAGGAAGCAGGTTTCTTCTTGCATGTAATATCATGTGAACATCTTTATATACCACCGTTATGAGGTATCCCAGGTTGTCAGAGTCTGGGAATCCAAAGTTGGAACATTCCATAGGACTTACAGTCCCTTGTATTTCTGTCTAAGATAGTAGCTACTCACCACACATGACTATTAAGTTATCAAACATGGTTGGTGTAATTTAACTTTTAACTTTTTGACTTTCATTTCCCTTTCAACCAGCTAGATGTAGCTAGTGCCTAGAATACTGGGTAGCACAGAAAAAACCCACTTGATTAGTATGTCATACTAGTTATAACCATACACCAGAAAGAAAAAACCCTTCTATAACAAATCCCTAGTCTTGAAGGTTTCTATGGATAATAGTTCCTCTTCCTCATAACAGGAAGAAAAAGAAGCAAAATGCTTCATAGATTACCTTTCATCTATAACACAGAGTAATTCAAAATGACAGCTCATGAGCCATACATATGCCATACATGTCTATGATTTGCTAATTTTTAAATTAACTGTCAATATTTGAAAAACTGATTTTATTTTTAATCTTAGTATTTTACTTCTCTGAAAATGTTAGCTAATGAAGCATGTTGACTAACCCTTCCTGTTCAGTATGGACTGGCCTACAGGGGATACTGGCACCTTGGTAGAGTTAATGCCCAGTGGACTTTATTCCTTTACATAGCTTTGGTCTCTGAGGTGGAAGGAATTTAAGATTTCTAGGCTAGACATCTCCATAGAGCAGAGCAACAACTTAGAATCTGGCAATCATCGTGGCTTTGATTCTATATCTCTCATCATCAACATTCAAGAAACAGAGGAAAGACCTCAGTATAAACTCCCTCTAGTAGAGCAATAATTTCTTCACTGTACTTTAAAAGCCAGTGTGCATGTGCACACATATACAGGACCTCAAAGCTACTGCATAGGAGTAGAGGTAGACAGAAGTGACAGTTACTAGTATGATCATGTTACTTGGTAGGGCCTCACTTTCTAGATCTGTAAGAGGAAAATAAAAATAGAGCTAACACAAGAGATTTGTGTGACCTAAAGCACCTGGAATAGGCCTGGGCACACCAGGAACATGTGGTGTTTACTGACAGAGTATGTACACTGGTATTACTTCTGGCTTGGGATAGGCTTCTACCCACTAAAAATACCTTTTTATGGTTAAAGAACAAAAGCAAACATTTTCCATATGAAACGGAGTCCAGAAAAGGTCAACTCTAAATCAGAGCAAAAATCTGATCTTTGTTATATTAAATGGACAGTCTAAGAACCCAGTTAATAGTGATACACCAACATTTCCCCATTTTACTAATGCATATAGTTCAGCCAGAGATGAATTCAGAGCAGCGTGGACTCAAATGTCAAGTGTGCACAGTTTCTTTGCCTGATGGAACATGAGAAACCTAAGAAAGAAAGCAACTTTCCCTCCATAGTAGAAGACATCAGTCAGATATGACCAATTCATCCAAGTAAGTCCCTTCCAACAGCATTCTTCAGCCACTAGTCATAACTCCAAGCTCAGAATACTATGTGAAATTCCTAAAAATGGGACACCTCTAAAAATGCAGCTCTTTACAGATTTACATTTTGAAAAATACACTGTGTTTGAACTCAACTCAAATTATCATCCATGCCTTACATGATAACATACTGCAGCATCTTCCTCTGGCAAAAAAACAAAAAAAGAAAGAAAAAAGAAAAGAAGAAGCCTTTCCTTGCTCTGAACAAATTTAGTTGTTGAATCTTATGGAGCTAGACAATTCTTTAATAATCTTCTCAAAAGGTGCTGAAGTCTGAGCCAGAGATCACCACAGATGGCTCATTTCATTACCTTTTATCCAATTGAACCAACAGCCAGATGGTTTGAATGCTGGTCCTTTCAACCGCCTCCTCACCCATCTTTCCCAATCTAAGCTATATCTATCTAAGTTTCTCTTTCCATCCATCATGCAGTCAGTACCAGTTAGCAGAAGGAAGAGTGCACTCCTCAAGACTAGAACAATGTTCAGTTCTGTTGCTATTTTCTATTCATTTTTCTGGCCCAAGTCTCTACTGCTCATAGTACTTAGATTAATCATCAAATTAAAGAAGGCAAAAAAAGAATCATCTCTGCTTTCACAAAGATCATCAATCATATGTAGGCACAGTTTACAATTTAAATCCTACTTTATAGAGTTACTTTTGACATATGAATATATAATCCAAACTTATGTTTTTATCATTTTGTGGCACCAGTGTTTGAAGCTGAGGTTTAGGTAATGCTAGGCAATGCTCTACTATTAAACTATGTCCCCAACATTATCTCTGCCCTTCTTTTCTTTCTGTTCTTTTGTATTTTGAGACAGGATATCAATAAACTATCCAGACTGGTTTCAAACTAACTATATCCCAGAGTGACCTTGGGCTTACCACTTTCCTAACTCTGTCTCTCAAATACTTAGGATGCCAGGTATGAACCACCAGGCCTGGAATCATCTCAATTTTTAATAAAATGCAATGTCTATTGCATATAAATATGTAAACACAGATTTCTGCTTATTGGAAAAGGAGTGGTTTAGCACCAGATAACATTTGTGCAGCATTCTTCAGCATCATTTACCTTTTACTTTTTATTATTTTTCCTTTGAAAATTTCATAGATGTATATAAAGTATTTTGATCATATACATCCCGGTTGCCTTCTCTTACCTCCCTTCCATGCCCAGTGAACCTATTTATCCCACCAAGTTCCTCTACCCATTTAAATGCACTTGTTTATATATTTGTTTATTTTGGGATGCACTGAGTTTAATTAGGGATGCTTACATAATCATGCTGTGGTGGTTTGTATGATAAATGTTCTCCATAAGCTCACATACTTGAACAATTTGGTCTGCAGCTTATGCCTCTGTTTGGGAAGATTATGAGACATTTAAAAGGTGGAGCCTTGCTGGAGAAAGTACTTAACTGGGGGCATATTACTCCATTTCCTGTTTTGTCTCCTTATACATTCTGCATATGAATGAAAACATGACCAGTCAGCCTCTTATTCCTGTTGCCATGCCTTCTCTGTTATTATAAACCACTCTATCTCTCTGGAACCATAAGCAAAAATAAAGCTTCTTCCTTAAGTTGCTTTGGTTAGCGTATTTCATCAGGTCAAAGGGAAAGCAACTAATATGGAAATTGGTGCCAGGAAGGTGGACTGTTGCTGTGAAGAGACTGACCATGTTGTTTTCTTTGGAAGAAGGGGGAAGACTTTGGGACTTTGAAGTAGACAAGTTCTTGGATGTTATAAGCAGAGTTCAGGGGCCATTCTAGTATGAATGCAGATGACATCAGTTCCTAGAGTAATATAGACAGTAGGACTGACTTGTGAGGTTTCAGAGTGGAACAAGGACTCTATTAGTAACTGACAAGAGACAACTCATGTGATATGTTCACAAAGAGTCTGGCTGCATTTGGCCTGTGTTCTGAGAATTAGCAGGAGGCTGAATAAAAATAATGGACTAATAATGTCTTTAGCAGAGGAAATTTCAGTACAGCATAATATTTAGTATGTAGCACAGTTATTATTAATTATTGTCATACGGGTCTACAATGAGCAAGTGCAACACATGGGGCATAAAGAAATGAAGTATGTACAGTTCGGAGAGGAAATAAGCATTGGTAAGCTTAGAACTGTGGTCAAGTCATGTGAGAAAAAGAGGCAGTAATTGTTAAAGAGACTATGACCAATCAAGGGAACCCTCTGTGTCATTGGAAGGGTAGGGAAGATCCCCTGAGCCCAGGAGATGGCTTGCTTCTAGAAAGCAACTGCCTGGATAAGCTCCTCAGTAGCATCGGCATACGGAAGCTACTGCAACTGTGGTGATAAACAAGTCCCATTTAGATCCAATCACTCAATGGTCACATATTCTCAGCACTGTGACCAACTGTGAGTCTCTCTATTAACTGCTGCCCATTGCTAAAACCAAGACTGGTCGTGAAACAAACTGTGGGTATACTGTCAACTTTTTCTTACACATTTCTCAAAAGATGTCTATAATTTAGACAGGATCAATGGCAGAAAATCATTAGTTGAGCATTCACAGGAGCCAGATATTGTGACAGGGCTACATTTTTATCAGTGTTAGAGCTACAGAAATGGAAGAGGGGCATAATCTCTGAGGCAGTTATTCTGAAGGCTATATAACTCAGAGTTGGTACGTGAGACTTCTTTACTTATAATGTGTATTCAGGCATCCTGTGTCCTTCATCTTTGTTTTGACCCAGCCCAGAACATATTCAATAAACTTGTGAGAAATACTTTCCACACACACACCTTAATGATTTGCAAATCGATATTCATAGATCTTGGCTAAATTGCCAAATACCTTTGGGCCCATCTTGGTATTCTGTTTCCCACAGAAGAGCCAATTCCCCAAGCCTTTGACAAATGAAGACACAGTAATGAACTCCAGAGGAATCAACTTGGCTTCTTCAGCCTTTGCTTAAAATTTGGTGTAAATAATGCTGCAGAAAAAGGTCCCATTTAATAATTGTTATTGCTGCTTATAAAATGAGAATGCTGTTTATTTCAAGTTGTTTGTTTCTTTAAAATGATGTAATTAACATGGCCTTATTATGTATAATGTTGGGTTTTATCATCAATAATTTGGGGTTTTATGGATGTGTAATAAAGTGGGTGGACTACCCAGGAGGGGGAAGAAAGTGAATTTTTGCCATAATGTCACTTTCATTTTTATAGTTTCTGTCCCCTAGCTCCAGAGGTAGTTTACAGATATCTACCAGAAACTTCTCATGCCCATTACTTCAGCATTTCCAATATAAAATGCTCAAATTAACACTTACCCAACTTCATAGTCACTAAAACAGAAAAAAACTTCAAGCTTAAAACAACTTCTTTACATCAGGCTGTATATTTTATTTCTTCTTAGCAGCTTTAAATCTGCTCACAGCAGTCTTAGACAGAATTTATAGGAATACAATAATATGCCAATTAACTACAGTCAACCAGTCCCTAATTCTACATCTCCTGAATGTCTGTATTATTAATGAAAATCCCTGCCATGTGCATGAAGAAATAGGAAAGCAAACTGAAAGGAAAACCAGCCCACTCTTAATTATAGTTATAATTGCTCCACTAGATGCACAATTCCTCACCTCAGGCTTCAAGTTCACGGATCAAATGCATCCCGGTTCTCTGTTGTCGGAAGCCATGACACAATTAGAGCAAGTCACCCAGGAGAAAACCCAAAGGCCTCTCCATGAAGCACACAGCCAGGAAACATGTCTAATTATATATTTGTTCTTGTGTCCCCTCCCTGCGGCTTCAACACCCACCTGCCATTAAATGTGTCAGGAGAGAAAAGGAGTGAAAGCCTGGCTGGCTGGTGGTGCAGACTGAGCCTCCAGCAGGAAGGACTCCAGTGAGATCTATGTTTGGCCCATGGCAAGTCTTCAAGCACCACCACCAAAACTGGGAGGGAGAGGAATGTGAGAGGAGTAGAGTCTCTACCAGAGAAACAGAAATGGAGACACTCCACTACAGACTATCTATATCTCGAGTTGCTTTTTCAAAGACACAAATTTAGTCATTTTAGAACAAAGTTTGGCAAGTGCCAGATACTGCCACCGAGAGGCTTACAAAGCCTCGGGCACTGTGGGGCCTTTCAGTTCTCCCCTCAGCTCTATTCTCACCTTACACAGGCCATCTGCCATGGCAGCTGTAGGTCTGTGTTAAAACAGGGGCATCTTTGAGCTCTAAGCTCATCTTAGATCTTAGGGATGACACAGGCGTTAATGGGCCTTGGCTTCCAGTGTCAGACTAGGCATCATTCCCTCTGTCACCGGTCAAAGGAGAATGAAATGGTGGGGGATATCCAGGTCACGGGGCTGGTGTTTTTACTAACATCCCCTTCCCCACATTGAAATATACACTCTAAAATGGGAGGTTCCAGTGTGTTACAGAAGGCCTCCAGGCCAAACCTAATATGAACACTTCAAAAATCTATGAGATGGATGGGCTCTTCTCCTGAGACCCATGAAAGATTTGGGGTTTATTCATAAGACCTTCATTATCACACCAAGAGGTTAACTGACAGAGTAGATCATCCCCCTCATAAGCTGTTTAAATCAATATTCATCTCCCGAAATTCACCAAATTTTCTATTCTTTCTCTTACTCACTGCAAGTGAAGTGGTCCTCTCTGATTCATCCCAGAACAACCTCCTCAATTTTGCCTCACAGCAGGTATAGGCAAAACCCTGGTCGTTGGTGTTCCTAATTATGGAACTAGTTCAAAGATCGATTTCTCTTCTACATTGCCCCATTCCTTAACGCACACCTCTAAGAATGCCTCTCCCCAAACCAGTACAAGTCAAGAGGAAAGGACACCAACCTTCCTCCTTCCCAGCTAGGTTATTTGTGTTATAATTAGAGGTCAATTGGAAATGCACTCATCCAACAGTGAGACCCCTTCCCTCCCTTGTTTCAGGCCCGTACCAAGGAGTCCATGGCTACAGAGCAGGTTTTCCCCTACATTGCCTTCCCTTAGACTTTTCACATTGTTGTAACTCTGCAAAATGTAATTCTAACATTCAGTTTTCACATGAAAGGCTTCTTTCTAAAATGTTTTATGGAAATTCTCACACTTATGGAAATAACACAGAATAAGCCAAGGAAGAATTTCTCTTGTTATCTTAATCAGAGAAGCCTTTCTTTCCAGTACACTGTGAAGGAAGCAGAGATGGCTAGCTAAATGGGGTTCTGAGAATAGCTGGAGGCTGAGCCCACAGATCTAAACAAGACCTTCATGACATTCTACTCAAAGCTCAGACAACACTTTGGAAAACGAAGTGGAGAGATTCCAAGAGCTATAAGATAAGGAGAAGGGCTACAAGATGTCAGCTTCTGAGAATAATGTAACTATTGCTATCATGAACTATCAACAAAACAGATAACAGCTCTAGGTTTGCAGAAGGATGGCCCAATAAACAGCCAGACAAGGATGGAGGTGGGGCTTAGGGAACCCTACCCCTTACTGAAAGAGGAAGTCGTTGCCTATAGTTGTGTACTCACTGGTGACTGTGCCCCACCCCCATGCTTCAGTGGATAGTCCCAATCCAAGGCCACACAGGTGGCCTTGTATAAAATAAATGAGTTGCGTAACAGAACCCAATCACAAATATGGAAAAGAGTTAGGAAGAGAGGAGAAAGTTGGAAAGTGTGGGAGGGAGATAAGAAAAGGGGTTGGGGAAAAGAAGAACCAATAGATATTATATAAAGGTCTGAAATGGTCAAAAAGCCATCTTAATCATAAAAAAAAACAGAAAACATTCTTACCTCATAATGTTTCATACTTAGCACAATGGTTGGTACATAATAAACAAATGCTAATTTTTATTAAATTTGAGAAATTAGCAAAATTCCAAACCTGCAACAAGGTCTTAATACATGGAAGTTATCATGCCCCATAACCATAGACTGGAAAACTAATTTGTGTGTGTGTGTGTGTGTGTGTGTGTGTACATTATCCATGTGTGCCCCTGTGTGTGCTTGTGTGTATGACTCCTATGTGTACAAGTGCATATGGAGGCTAGAGGAACATGTTGGGTGTTGTCCCCAAGTACTTCCCACATTGTTCTTTGGGAAAAGGTCTCTTACTGAACCTGGAGTTCACCAGATTGGTTGGCCAGCAGACCCTGAGGACTTGCCTGTCTCTGACTTCCTGGAATTGGGATTATTGGCACACTGCTGTGCACAACTTTTTATATGAGTGCTGGGGATAGAACTAAGTCCTCCTGCCTGCATGGAGTGCACTTTGCCAAGGAAGCCATCTTCCCAGCCCTGAGACTTTCCTACATAACCTTTCTGGCAAACTTTGAAGCTACTCTCTCCCTCCCCATGCTTTCCTCACCTCCTCTCCCTCTCCCTCAATTTCTTCTTTGGTCTTTTCCTTTTCAATTTCAAATCATAATAGAGGTGGAGAAAGAGATAGAAAAAAAAAGAGGAATGAAGAAATGTCATACAAAATTTAAGGCTGAAAGGAAGGTCTTACTAGAAAACAGTCCAACCTCTGCTTAAAAATATAAAATTCCCAACACAGAGCCAAGAAAAATTTGTGGTATTTTCCCAGTGGTTGGTATTTAATTAGCCTTCTGCTATTGTCAATTGGCTTCACTGTCACAGGAATAAATCACTCGCAAGCTATTTTGGAAGCTTGTCCCTGTTGCCACCACCATGTCATCAATCCCCTCATCAGCTTTGCCATTATAGATCTCAGCCATTTCTCACCTTTTCAGGAACTCTGCATGAATTTGACCTCGAGTAGTATTTGGCCACTATCAACTCAGCTATTAAATGTCAGATTCAGACATCTCAAACTGTGTGTCAAGACACCATATTCTGGCAGCAATGAACCCATTACCTTTCTCTTTTCTCATAAAGCATGCTTTTTGCACGTCCTGAAAATTGTGTGCCACAGTTCTCACAGGGATCGGGCTTTATTGTGGGTACCTAGAATATTTGTTACCAGCTGTAATAATTCCCAGACATTTGATGGATTTCACCTCCATATTATGCAAAAAGTGTTTGCTCTTCTTTCCTGGGTGAAACTGGTAGATGTGTATGGCAATGGAAAATAGCTAAACACCTTTTCTACTAGCTGATTTCAGACTTCTCTGTTAAGATCAGTGAATCCTATAAAGTGCATATTCTGTTTTTATCAAAGACAGGCATGCTGAGCCAATGTTACTCTTGATGACTGGCAGGAAGGCCAAAGGGCTTGGCCAATGTCTCTATTAAGTTTTCCTGTGTTCTATTAGGCATGCCTATCTTCTTTGTCCTTGCAATTACTAATGAGTTATGTTTCACTCACAATGCATTTATTAAATACCTATCTTCCAGGCATTGCTCAGTGCTCCAGGGATATGGAAAACAACCAGACATTTTAGTACTTTCTTTGATATAGACGACATTCCCATAGGCAACAAAAACACACATTTCAAGTAGAGATTACTATTACTCCAGGAACAAACCAGGAAGTGGTTGATAGCAAATGGAGGGCAGGTAGTTTGTGTCGGTATTTATGGAAGGATCTCTTCAAAGAGATAATGTTAAAGGTGAGAATTTCTTGTTAGAAGCTGGCTGAACAGGAGTCTTATGTAGAAATACATGACGATGCTGGAGGGATTCAAGTTGGCCAGTGAGGCCTGAGTGCAAAGAGCGAGCGAGCGATGCTGCACCGTGGTCCAGAGCAGTTTTCTCCGCGCAACATTAACCCCTCAGTTGTTTGGTAGATTTTGAGTGTCTCAGAACTGAGCTTTTTTAATTAATTAAATACAAAACGAAAAGGATATAAGAAACAATTTCATACAACAGGTACACAGGAGCAACACACTGTGGCAATATGTGTGCATCTTAGGATCACACTAAAATGGGCTCTGCTGTTGGTTCTACCACATTTTTTGAGCCGCCATGAACGTAAGTGATGTTTTGAGGCTTCTGTAACTACCGTCAAACAATAGGAAATACCTGTGATATGATATGTACTGATGATAAAGTCACAGGAATATTGACAGTTTTGTGAATAATATGATGGAAGTATAACGTTTCAACTAGAGGTTGGCAAAATGTAATACATTTTCTGTGAGGTTCCCAGACTCTCTGAGACTGGGAAGTGCACTGTGGGCCAAGCACTCATGATTCAGGGCAGACTTTTGGTTCACTCTCCACAGGATGGAAGCCCAGTGAGGAACTATAGGTTTGGTTTATTCTTCCATTTAAACTAGGAAGCACTGAACGTCTTACTTCACACTTTCCTCTACCTAAGAACCCCATATGCCCCACCTAAGCACAGAAGGTACTCTCTGCAAACCTTCTCCACACTCCTGGGTGACAGGGTCTGTGTTGCCTCCTTCATCTGCTCATAAACTTTCTTGGAACAAGAATTATGTATCAACTTCCTTTGTAAAAATACCACAGGATACTTGGGATAACCAGTCATTCAAAGAGCACTTGGCAAATAAATAAATGTAAACTAGACAGTCCTTGAAAGAATTGTGTGTGAATCTAGGTTCCCAGAATTTTCTGAAAGACATTTACATATAGAAATAAACAACACTAAAGATAATATCTGAAGTGGAAATGGAAATGAGATTACCAGGTAGACAAAAGCAAGACAAGATGGTGGAGGTAGAGGAGAGGGAGGAAGGAATGGGGAGCCGAGAGTATGGCAGACACAATGTTTGAAAAAATAAATAGACAAAAGCCCCCTTACTTTTAGAAGGACATAAGCATTTGAACGGAAATGGAAGCCAGCTCAGTATGCAAGCGTGAGGACCTGAGTTTGATCTCCAGAAGCTATGTTTAAAAAAAAGAAGAAAGAAAGAAAAGCCTGTTATGGTGCTTATAATCTTAGCACTGCGGAGGCAGAGACAACTAAATAGGCTCATAACCCAGCCATCCTAGCCTAATCAATAGCCTAATTGATGGGCTCTGGGTCGAATACCTGTTCCTTAAACAAAAACAGATGTTTCCTGAGGAGTGGAGGTTGACCCGTGGCTTCCATTTGCACCAGCAGGTATGTGTACCCACAGGAAAATGCTCCCATATACACACACTAACA
>CABHPQ010138745.1:0-21443 GCA_902168405.1 Peromyscus aztecus | reverse complement strand
CCCTTCCATGCCACACTTTCTCCTCTCAGCCTATGTTCCAGGCACAATAACTGTCCTCCTCCTGTGACATTTCCCTTATTAGATACTCATCATTTGCCTGACACACCCTAGCTACCCATTTCTACAGACTCTGAGAAAACTTACCTTTCAGAGACCACACACAGGTTCCAGTCTGCCAGCTTTGAATCAAGAGCCAAGCATTCGTAAGCATCCGTGTTTCATGTGTTTGGGAGAACGTTTACATGACGCATTCCTCCCTCATCTCTAACATAGAGATATTAACTGCCCCTCTCACTGTGGCAGCCATGCATGTTGGCTTGACCTATCATCCTTTCTACCTTTTGCCTTTTGTCTTGGTTTGGATGATAGTTGTGTGATCTCCTTCAGTGTAGAGATAGTAGGGGGGCTTAAGTGAGTTGATCTGTGTTAAGCACTTGAAGAAGTATGACTTCTGTTAGGCACTGTGTATTTCAGAAAATGTCTAGTGAATGGAGGGATTGAGGAGAGAGAAGGGAGGGGTTGGGGAAAGAGAGAAAAATGACGGGGAAGAGTAAGAGAAAAGGGAGAGGGAAGGGGTAGGGAAGCCAGGCAGGCAGATGATGCTTTAGTGACAAATCACCTCTGTACATGCCAGGAGGAAGCTGGACTCTGCCTTCCCACTGAAGAGAAGCAGAGCCTGACACTGAGTGGCTAATGTAGCATCCAGCACAGGATCTGGGCTGGGCTTTACAAAGGCCCTTCCATGTTTTAGGAAGCCACACTTCTTCCACAGCCAAATCTATTAGAAAATGTGCCATTTGCTTCCAGGTACTCAACAGTCCTTGACTGGCATCCTTGGGGACTGTGTGAGTGCTGTACCAGTCTCTGTCTCCTCACGACTCACCCTCCCCAGTCAAAGACTCATCAGCATTTTCCTCAGTGACCGTGATTAGCCTCAGTACTTTGTGGATGAAGTCCAGAACTCTTCCAGTCATAGTCTTAAATGCCACCATGCATTAGAAGCACCTGGTGAGCTTGTCAACTGCTGATCTCCACTCCCAGAGGTCTGATTTGGCAGGTCTGTGGTAGAGCTTATTAGCTTGCATTTCTAACAGGCCCCTGAGCCACACTCAGGCTGCTAGTGCTGAAACCATAGCCTGGGGACCCGGCCCACACTATGCATAGGTCTTCCCTGCCCATACACACCTTAGGATCAGATCACACTCCTGACAGATAGCCATCTCCCACCTACACACCAGCTTCACTGGAATGAAGTGTCATTGGTGGCTTTTTTTGTGGAAGCTGGATTGTGTGAGAAGTGTCCTGGAAGATTTGTTGTTTATACAGATGTTTTATCATTTTGAGATGCAAGCAAAGCAGCTTATCTGGAAGCCCAGTATATATTCCAAGTACAACTGTGATATGAGTTTAAGAGAAGGAAATGGAAGATCTCTACCTACCACTATTAACTTTATGAAGCCATTGGTGGGGCAAGAGAGAGATTAGCCCTGTCCAATAGTAATATGATGTGAACAACATGTGTCATTTAAAATATATTCTTCATCCTATTTATGTGCTTGGAAAAACTGAGAATATTTCAATAAAATTCTCAGTATTTAAGATAATCACAGATAGTCTTTCTTTAAGATGAAAAATAACTTTATGTGTATGTGCATCTATGTGTGGATATGTACATGTAAGTGCAGTTGTCTGTAGAGGCCTGAAGACACTGGATGCCCTGGAGCTGGAGATACAGGTGGTTGTGAGCAGCCCTACATGGGTACTGCAAAGAGCACTCTGTACTCTTGACTGCTGAGCTATTGCTCTAGCCTCTGGAGATGTTCTTCTGGCACTATCATCCTTCTCAAAGGATGGACACAGCAGAGAATCTGAAAACACATCAATGATCTTCGGGTTTTTTTAAATTCACATTAAAATGTTTGTCCTCTCTTGAACTTTGGATTCATCTTTTCCTGTATAATTTTACAGCCATGCATTAGTCATTTGGAAAAACATCAGTCCACTGGGTTATGCAGATCTTTTGGGTGTTGACACATTTCATTATCTGATATTATGAATTTATATCTGTTAATATCACCACAAATCTCATCAAATAGGTCTTTAAACATTGAGAGCTTCTGGGCTCATTGCAGGAGTTACAGCATCTACGAATCTCTCATTTCCATTTGAATAGTTGATTTTTAAGAAATCACTAACAGCCAATACTGTAAGTTGTTTCTCTTGAAATGAACACATTTTAATAAGAATCTGAAAGATACCCAAGCTTGGCTAAGCATTACATAGTTATCAGTCATTCTTTCACATAAAAGCAGAGTTCCATAGGAAAGGGCGATTGAACTCACAGCCTCCATGATCACGTGAAAGCCTTTCCAGAAACAGCCATTACAGCCAAAGTACTACCCTACACCTCTTATTTTGTCACATGGAATATTCAAACAGTGTACCCCCCTCCTCTCCCTGTGTTCATGTTCATGTGATCACACATATGGAGCTCATGTTCATGTGGATGTGTATACCTGTGCTTGTGGAAGCCAGAGGTGAACACTGGGTGTTATTCCTTATCACCCACCTGGTTTATTTCATCTATCTATTTATTTGTTTGTTGAGATGAGATTTCTCACTGACACCTGGAGCTCACCAATAAAGTTAGGCTGGATGACCAGCTAGTACTGGGGACCTGCCTGTCTCTACCTTCCCACAGCTGGGATTATGAGCATGCATCATCATGTCTGCTTTTCATGTGGGTTCTGGGGAGCAAACTCAGGTCCAGATGCTTGTGTGGCAAATACTTTACTGCCTGAACTATCTCCCCATTTCCCAAAAGATGTATTCTTTTTTTTTTTTGGTTTTTCGAGACAGGGTTTCTCTGTGTAGCTTTGCGCCTTTCCTGGAGCTCACTTGGTAGCCCAGGCTGGCCTCGAACTCACAGAGATCCGCCTGCCTCTGCCTCCCGAGTGCTGGGATTAAAGGCGTGTGCCACCACCGCCCGGCCAAAAGATGTATTCTTAAGAGTCAATTGCTAATGACATGGAAAATGCCTGTTGCTTTATTTAAAACCTCCACAACTACCCTGGTGCTTTCTTCTGCTTGGCACTGGGAAACACTTGGTTGCTGGTTCAGTTTGCTGCTGCTGTCCTCATTTTCAACCATGGTGTCAGCAGCATCAGTGTAAATAGCTCATGGTGGAAAAGGCAAATAGCATATCGTTATTTTTATGAAAATCACTCTGACCTTAGGGGGTCCTCTGAAATGTCTCAGAGACTCCCAAGAGCCCTAGATCATGTTCTGAAATTTGCTCTTTTGAGTTTTGAAATCTGAAAATTGGTCCTTTTGCAGGAACTACCCTGTCTGCCTTCAGTGTCCATCCTTCTATAGGAACTCAGCCTTCCTTTCAGACCACACTGAGCAATGCCCTGATGGTTCTTATTCACTGCCTCCTTCTTGGGGCAGGGCTGGAGGTGTGTGTGTGTGTGTTTTTTTTAGGAGCTGTCATTTTAGGAGCTGTCCAGGGTCCTGGTTTTCAGCGAGGCGCCATTAAGGAGAGCTCAGGCTGAGGCCTCAGGAGGGCTTTGAACAGGTAGCAGCTGCATGTGTTTCTAGATCCATAACCTGAAAGCATAAAACACATATTCAGAAAAGCAAAAATGTAAGGGGAGAAGAATAAAAATTTCAACTAGGAGAAAGAGACAAATGTCAGGGGGAAATGATAGGGGCTCAGCGGGAAGAAGTCTTTGGCTAGAAGAGAAGTTGCTGAGTGTGGTCAGTAGAAACACAATGTATAAAACCAATGAATTCTTGAGAATGTGGATATATACTTAATCTGTTCAGAGAAACATGAAACAAGGAGCTAGGAGCTGTAGAGCACCCAAGTTCTCTCTCTCTCTCTCTCTCTCTCTCTCTCTCTCTCTCTCTCTCTCTCAATTTCTCTATATCTCTATCAGTGTGTGCATGTGGTGTGTGTGTGTGTGTGTGTGTGTGTGTGTGTGTGTGTGTGTGTATGCATGTGTGCAAGTGGATGCACCTGTGAGCACACATGTAGAAGCCAGAGAAGGATGTCAGGCTTTTTGTCTGTCACTCTCCACCTTGTTCCCTTGAGACAGGGTGTCTCACTAACACTGAAACTTAAAATTTTTCAGTGAGGCTGGCTGGCAGCAAGCCTGTGTCTTTCATACTCCCTACCCCAGCACTGAGGCTACAGGCAAGTGTGGCCACATTTGTATTTACACTTGGGTGCTGGGGATATGAAATCAGATGGCCATGCTTGCACACCAAGTGTTCTTATTCACTGAGCCATCTCCCCCCTAAGTTCTTTTGATAAAAGCATGAGGTAAGCCAAGAGTACAAGGTTTGATTGAGTGTAGCTAAGAGTTGGCAAAGAGTCACACCATTTCTCTAACACCTCCGGATTGTCTTGTCAGTAGGTCCGTCTCTGGGGCAATGGCATTATAATAAGGAAGAACTATGTATAAAACTCTCCCTGTATATCTGTGGGAGATGGATGCGGGATCCTCTGCAGACATGAGAATATGTCAGTGTTCAAGTCTCTTCTATCCAATAGTGTAGCATTTTCATAGAACAAATGCACACTCTCCCTGCACTTTAAATCATCTCTAGAGTACTTTTAACATCCAGTGTAATATACATGCTATGTAATTAATTCCTATATGGCATTATTTAGGAAATGAAGACCAGGGAGTGTATGCATGTTCAGCAAGGCATTTTTCTCAAATATGTTCAAGCCATGGATGCTCAACTCTTACACACAGAGTGCCAACTGTGTATGAAGCTAACAGTAGGGGTTGTCAGCTTCTCTCTATCTTTGAGGAAGATTCAGGAAGAACTGTGGAGAGGATAGAGCTGTGAGGTAGATAAATGATGATGCTATAAAGGAAAGGAATGTGAGCTGCCTAGAAAGGTTAACTGAGCCTGAGGAATCTGAGACAGGGTTTCTGAGGACATCTGTTGTGTCTGCCCCTGACATTTGATGAAACCAGCATGAACTAGATAAGCATATGGCCCCGGACTTAGCTGGGCTGGGTATCAGTGTTCCCAGGGTCACAGGGTTTTGCCTGTTAACTCATCACCAGGCTGCACTTAGAAGGGAGACATGGTGCCCAGCAGAAGTCAGTCCACAGTCCTATTGCGTCACTGAGCAAGCAAGCAAGCAAGCAAGCAAGCAAGCAAGCAAGCAAGCAATGTCTCTGTTCATGTCTCATAAAACCTAAGCCTGTTAAAGAGGATGTGGGCATGAGTCTATAATTGAGAAAAGGCTGTAAGCTTCCAGATGGTTGTTTGAGGCTTATTGATAGATGTAACTCTGTGTTTTGGGTGATGGGAGGACTCTTGTTGACATAGTAACAAGAATCTTGGGGTTGTCTCCAAATATGTCATTTTAGGACAGGGGACTCAATTTGGCACCTAGACCTAGAAAGTCCAATGAGTCTGGGCTGGTGATTGGAAAAGAAGAAGAATTGCTTGTCAGAAGCAGGGAGATGCAATTTTGGCACAACTTGGTAAACCGTGAACAGGGGTGAGAGAAATCACAAGCTTTTTTAGGGGCACAGTGGCCACCCTGGCCTTGGATGGGTGTCCTCAGTGGGTTACCTAGAAGAAATTCCTTCCTTAATGCTTCTAAAGTTAAAAAGCTCTAATGCAAAACATCAGCAAGTTTTGTTCTTTTTGGAAGACTCCGAGTGATTGTCCATGAATGCCAGACACTCCTCTTAGTTTCTGGTGTTGCCTTGACTTGAAGGTTTCTGTTTGCAACCTCTACTTCTATCATTATTCTGTGTAGCTCTCAGTGAGGGTTATTTCTGATGATGGCATCTCACTCTGAATACATCTGCAAAAACCCTATTTCCAGATAAGGTCACATTGACAGACAGTGTCAGCTGAAGCTTATAATTTTTGGCAGGGGGAGGTGAGGGGAGGATGTGACTTACATCAAGCCCCTACCACAAGCAATTGGGGCTTATCCAAGAGGCAGTTGAATGGGGAGAATGGTCATAAATCCAAGCAGGCTTCTGTCCCATGAGTGAGGCTCAACCCTAGATTTGTAGGTTATGATGAACAAGACTGGCAAGGCAAAAGCAAAGAAACCCCAGACCTTAATACACAAGGATGGTTGAGGGTGGGCTCTCAGGAACACGGCAGGGGATCAAGGTACAGATGGGATCATCAGTGAAGCCATTTCTGATCTGAATCCCTTCCTGGGGGCAACAGAATCAAATTCCACAGTCATATTGCAGGTGGGACACAGAGGCCCATATTATAAGAGTTGGAAGGAGAGGGGCTAACAGGGGCAAGGATACAGATAAAGCTGACAGCGCCCTCTAGGGGAAAAGCATCCCCTTCATAGTTTACCCTCCTGAGCTCAAGGCTGGCTTGTAAGGCAAGGGCGGGTTCCACCATTCTGGACAACTCGTCCTTTGTTGTCTCCGTTTTCCTCTGAGATGACTCATTGGTCTGAGCATGATCCCCCTGCATCAGCAACGGGAGCCACGGAGGAGTCTGTGGTTCAGCAGCCCCCTCTAATGTCATTGGTGACAGTGATGGAAGTAGCTGTGGGGTCAACAGTAAAAGATAGGGGCAAAAATTATTCAAGCTCTTAAAAATGGGATAATAAGGTAACTTTCCTCCTCCCGCTATGAGCTCATATAATTGTAGCGATCTTAATAAATTCAGCCTGATTAACTCCAACCTTGTGGGGGAAGGTTATTCAGTGTCGTGGAATTAATTTCAACAGAAGCCAAAAGAAGAGAAAAGTGAGAGTGTGAAGGAAAAAAAAAAAACCAGTGCAGAATAAAGAGGAGGTGTGTGTATGTGTGTGTGTGTGTGTGTGTGTGTGTGTGTGTCCCATCTGTGGGGCATCTGCTGGTGGACTGTACCAGGCTGGTTTCTGAAGCCACAGCATGACCTTCTAAAACCTGATGGAACCCCAGGCGCTTCTGACTAGCTTGGCTTATATACATCCCAAAATTGAGCTGTGAACCACCCTGTCCAAGGTCTTCAGTATGGTCCTGTACCCCTGTCTTGCCTTAGCCCACCTATCACCTATTCAACCTAGTGTCATCCTGCCCCTAAGCAGCTTCAGATCCCTGCTACTACAGTGCGCTGGAGCCAGGCAGGTGTGGTTTTTTGCATCTGGGTCTTTTACTTACCAGTTACTTGAACCTGGAAACATTTATCTTTCTAGACTTTGGTTTGTAATCCTCACTGGGAGGATGAGGTACTTGCAAGCAGAGTGCTCATTTTCCTCTAAGAAGTAGGGAGGCTTGGGTTTGAGTGTCTGCTTGCTGCTGGTTGTGTGTGAGTGTGTGTGTGGGGGGGTGTTGTTTTGTCTGGCTTTTTTACTCCTCTATGTACTCAGTGCTATGTATGGCCGACATATACCATCTGGATTTCCCCCATGCCAGACCTCTCTCAGATTACCCATTGAGTCCCCAGCCCTGACCTTGACCTACAGGTCAGCCTAAGCAATCGAAAAGGGGAGCACATGACCTAGATCCTTGCTTTTAAAAGTGGGGTGGATGGAATTGAAGGTTACTGGCTCCTTTTGAAGGCTGATGAATTATACCCACACCCAGGTCCAGTATAGCTTCTAATAAATCTGAGAAATTAAAATACACATTATTAAAATAATTCTCTGCCCAAGTTTGGGACTCACTTGTAAGGAACCATGGGGAGCATGACTCTGACAGGGACAGAAAAGGACAGAAGGGTGTGTCACCTCTCCCTTCCAGGCAGAGCATTTGTGCTGAGGGTGCTTCCCAATGTAGAGGGACTAGAAGGTGCGGAGTTTGGGGACCTCGTGAGTCCACCACAGGGTTGGTTAACAGCGCCACCTTGGTGGAGATCAAACAGAACAGCGTTCTCCAGCCTGTGTCCAGATGAACATCCTCAGCACCCTTCCCTGCTGAGCCCCACACCCCTGACTTGTTCATTTACTGCAACTGAGAGCCCATCAGGTCTAAACTCCAAGCCTCCCACCTGAATCAGAACTCTCTTTCCCTCCTTCTGGGTCAGGCTCAGCACTCTGGTTGGGGTGGGGGCACTTTGGAAAGGGCTCTGGGTCCCTTCTTTTCAGCAAGGAGGCTGCCTCTGAGACCTTCTCACCGTGTCTCTGACAGGCTCCAGATCCCTGTCCTATAGCCCCAGCACCAAGGACACCGCTCTGTGACAGCACAGCCCCAGGTAAAGACAACTTCAGGGATGTAAACAGAGAAGACAGCAGGGCACGGAGAGTAAGGAGTGCTGGGACTGGGCAGAATCCAAGAGGCCCTGCAGCGGCCAACTTATCGTTCATTCCATTTCCCCCTTCCCCTTCATCACTGTTCCTTTCTCCAACTGTGGTTACCTCTAAAACGTCTAAACTGGCCCCATGGCTTTCACCACGCCCTGTGTGATGGTTGGTGGCATCAGCGTGACAGAATCTAGAGCCTCCCGGGAGATGGACCTCTGGCATGCCTGTGGGCATTGATGACATCAATGAGGCAGGAAGACCTTCCCACCGTGGGTGGCATCATTTCCTGGCTGGGATCCTGGACAGTATAAACGGGGAAAAGAAGCCAAGCAGTAGAACCGTTTGTTGTTCTCTTCTCCCTGACTGCAGTGTGGCCAGCCTGCTTCCAGCTCCCGCCTCCTGACTTCGCTGCTATGACGGACTGTATTTGCACCTGTGAGCTAAAATGAACTTTTTTTGTGAGTTGCTTGTGTCAACATATTTTATCACAGCGACAGGAAGCACTAACACACCCTATTAATGACACCAGGCCAGAGGATAAATGGGGACTGAAACAAAGTTCTATTGAGACCCAGAGAAAAGGCATCTATTACTCCCTCAAGCCTGCAGGGGGCGCCTGCCTGTAATTTACACTACAATGCCCTTTACCCAGCTGCAGTACCTCAGCCTGGCCCACTCTAGCTGTGGCACCTCAAATCCATCTTCACAATAGGAGTAGCCAACAGGACACCAGCAGCTTGCTGCCTGCTGTCCTTGTCCTTCAGGAGCCTCTCATTGTCCTCAGCAGAGTCTGAGTCCCCAGGACAGCCCTGCCTGGCTTGTAAGCTTTCCCAACCCTCCTACCCTCGCTGAGCTGAACTTCTGGCTGAACTCCTTGTATGCTCCTTTCCCAGGAGGAGTTGACCCGGTAAGGCGAAAGTGGATTTTTAAAAATCATCAAGGGTCAGCATTGTTGTTATTGTTTGAACTAGTGGCTTTAACCTATTGGTGATGGTAGAATTAGTTTATTGGGTTGTAATCAGCACCTACGCGAGCTATGAAATTGAATAAAGTAAGAAACATCAGAATTTTTATTCAATAAAGGTGAATATTGTCTGGTGAATCCATTGGAGTTACATGTGAGTGAGTGTGCGTGTGCGTGTGCGTGTGCGTGTGCGTGTGCGTGTGTGTGTGTGTGTGTGTGTGTGTGCCTGGGATATGATACAAAATACATTTTTTTTTAGCATGGCAAATAATCTCAAACTTCAGCAGCAAGTGCCTCTGCTGCCCAGCCAGGCTGACAATCATGGCTTCATTTCAGAAGCTTTTATAAGCACGGAGTATTGATTGGAGTCACTGTTTAGGACAGGAAGACCCACAGCTGTTCTCATTCTTCTGGACTCTTTGTGAGAGTTACAGTGGGTATGTGTGGCTATGGCCACATGTGTCTCTGAGGCTTCACCTCCCTACAACCAATGCCCGGGTTCTCAGCATACTCCCCCACCTCTAAGTACTCATTTCCGGCTAGTTGCTGGGTGGATAGCAGTGGCCCAGATGCTTACTGGCTGAGTGTTCTATGTACACTGTAGAGCCACTGCCTTCCAACACTTGGTTGACTCTCAGATGGTCATGAGAGAAGCTGCCAGATCTCACTGTACCAACTGAGAAACTCTTATGGGCTCTACTCTTGGCAGGTAGTGAGGACTTGGCTTTCCTGCCCCTGTAGCCTATGGCTGAGAGGAAATGTTGGGGAGCCAATCTGATGTATACCTTGCTTCCGATCCAGGTCCACAGGCTCCCCAAGAACAGTGCTTTGCTGACTTCCATAAACAAGGACATTCATCTTTGTCAGCCCTAATGAACCGCATTTGTCAGACAGGAGCCAGGGAGCAGCTGTGTTGGAGGGAGACAAATCACTTAATCCACAGCTCCTGATGTGGCAGCCCCTGGCGCGGTGGAGATCATGGCATTTAAGCATGGAGGGGCCTGGAGGATGCATGTGGGGGAAGAGCTGGCTGCCCTCAGCAGTTCCTGCCGGGAGGGACTGCGAGGGCTGGCAAAGCCAGTGTGTGCATTGGCTGGTACTCGTTTCCCTCCTGCTGCACCTGCTTCTGGGTTGTGCATCCTGCCGACACCTGGACAGGAAGGGAAAGAGAGAGAGAGAGAGAGAGAGCTGGCAGCCCCTGGTCCCAGCATGGTGCAGGCTCAGGAAAAATGACTGATCAGAGTTATGCCTTCCAGTCCCACCAACTTGCTTCCTTTTAAGAGTATTTAGGAGAGGCTATCAAATGAAAGGGACAGAAACCCATCTCAAACGAGCTTAGGCAAGGGGAGAAGTGAGGCTCAACAGCTGTGCAGCCATTGTAACAAGGACACAGCTGGGCTTCCTGAAGAAGCCCATCAGAGAACTCAGACAGGATGTGGATGACTCTGCCGCCTCTTTCTCCTGTGCTTCTTGCTACAGAATGCCTTCCTCCATCTGCAGAAATGGGGCTGTGGGCAGCTCTTGAGTTTAGGGTTTCACCATGGGAACGTGGACAGAGATTTCTGAGAGATGAGTGGGGAGGCAGGCTGGGGCGTGGATGGGAATGGAGGGGAAGGAAGGGTGCTCCCAGGAAACGGCTCTTACTCGACTTTCAGATCAGTTTCTAAGATCTCCATCTATGACACGAAAGGTGGTCATCTCAGGCAGCTCCCACAGGGAATGTGTAGCTGGCACAGGAGAGATACCATCTCAGGGGGAAATGTAGGAGTCAGCAGATAGAAGAGTTCACACCGCTTTTTTATCCCCACGTCTTTTATCCTCACTTCCCCTCAAATCCATACTCAGTGCAGCTCCCCCCTCCTCTGGAAATCCTTTTTGGTCCAGAGAGAGCAAGCCAGTCATTCCTCTTAAGACATTTGGGGTGAGATCAGGGAGGATGGTGGGTTTTTAGGATGCTGCTCTGTGCCCATCCAATTTTCAGGACATCATGTGACATCCAGAAGCAATGCCAGGCTGAATGCTATGTTTTCAGGTAGTTTGGCTTTGTTGGTTTTGACAAACCAGAATCCTAGTGTTTTCTGCACACTTACTAAGCAGCTCAGCTTCTGGGCCAGCTGGGCTCAGATGCACCCCACACAACAAGGGCCCTGCTTTTGAATGGTGGCACCAGCCCAGCTGGCAAAGGTCTTCCACACCTGTTCTCTCAGCAGCATGAAAACTTTTTTTTGACCATGAACCTCAGTAAGAAATATATCTGATTAAAAAAAAAAAGACTATTTCACCTCATGGCAAAGATGTATTATAAAACATGAATGTATTTATAAAATCAAATTATAGAAAGTGTACCTACCCTTATTGCATGAGCCATGGGTTATTGCTTTTTATTATTATTTCTTACTTTTCCATTCTTTTTTTTTATAATGTTATTTTTTTTTTGCCTGGATCACAGATGGGACTGACCCTGCATTTTGGTAAGCATACATACCTCATATAGTCTTCCAACATTATTATCACATTAAACAGTCCTGTTCATACCAAGAGCTCTGTGTGCCGTGTCTCTTCTGAATGCCAGGCTTTCCTCTTAGCTTTTTACATGTGTCTTACTTAATCTTCTGCTGCTTTTATTATTTATAACAGAACTGAGGAGCAGTGATCGAGACCAGATGGTAACAAAATTCTGAGTAAAATGAGTACCAAAGCCCTGGCTGTGAGACTAGGAAAGTCTGCAAGACCTGAGGCATCCCCAAATAGAACTACATACTGATGGAGGTTAAAGGTGACCCTGGGACCTTTGCCTCTGCTGCTTCTCCCATGATGACATCCTCTTAAGTCTGGGCTGGCATCAGCGACTGCTTAACCACCAGAAGAGATGAAAGTGGCATTCTGGGGTGACTGGGGATAGCTCGGAAGTCTTGTGTCATCTGCCTGGGTATCTCAGATCATCTTTGTGGGTACCCTGGGCCACCAGGTAAGAAATCCAACTACCCAAAGTCACCATTCTAAAGAGCTATGTACAGATCCTGTGGCCAAAAACAGGAGTCCAGCCTCCAAGCCATGCCCAGGACCCAGACATATGAGCAAGGAGATCTTGGCCACACCAGACTTACTCAGATGGAATAAGAGAATTGCCCAGCTTGCTGCACTGCCCCAGTCCTTGACTCCCTCCATCATAAGATACACTGAATTAGTTACCTACCATAAGCCACTGCATCATGGATATTTTGCTCTGTAGCTAGACTATCTGTACATGACTTTCAGAGCTACAGACCACCTTTAATCTATATCAGCAAAAGTCTCAGGAACTTCTGCCCAACCCCAATGAAACTCTAGGTGGGTTTGATGAATCTTCAGCTCTACTAATATGGTTCAGTGTGTCTAAAAGTTTTTCATGCTGGTGGCTTGGTGCCTAGGGTGGCGGTGTTCAGACAGGGGAACCTTTAGGAGGTAGGGCCTAGTAGAAAGAGGTTTGGTCAGTGGGGGTGCTATCCTCGGAAGAGATTAATGTAGTCCTCAGGGTACTGTTGGTTGTCAAGAAAGTACAAAAAAGTAAGCCTGGGGGCTGAAAGGATGGCTCAGTGGTCAAGAGTACATTCTGCTCTTGCAGAGGACTTCAATTTTCAGCACCGATGGTGGGCAGCTCACAACTCTTGTAACTCTAGCTTAAGGCGACCCAGCTCCTCTGACAACACCTGCACTGGTGTGCACATTAACCCCACACAGTTCCACCCACACCTGTAATTAAAATTGAAGATAAATAAATCTTTAGAAATATTTTAAAAAAGCAACTTGGCTCCCGAATCCCTCTCATTTTCCTTTGCTCTTTGTGATCTCTTCTGTACCCACTCCCACCACTGTCCCGCCGTTATCATCAGGCTCCCACTAGAGTCACACAAGTGATGGCGCCATTGCCTTGAACCTCTAGATCTGAGAGCTAAACAAACCAATTATAAAGCACCTTGCCTTGAGTATTCTGTTACAGCAACAACAACAACACCACAAAATGAAACAGTAGAAGCCAATCATGGTACAGACCTGTAGTCCCAGCTCCTTGGGAGACAGAGATAAGATCACTTGAACTCACAAATGCAAGATCAGTGTGGTCAGCGTAGTAAAGCCCCACCTCAAAAACAACGGCAGTCAGACAAAAGCCAAACTAGTACACCTACTATGTGGGTTCTTTTGAGAATAAGTTAAAGCCAGCTCCCCAAATCTTCCTCTCCTACTTCATTACCTGGGCTGCATGAGTTCAGAACTTGTTAATTCTCTATTCTATGCACCAGGAGACACACTCAGAGGAGCATTGGGTGTCTTCTCCAATCCATTTCATCCATGCTAATCTGCCCTGCTGGCCACTGGCTTCCTATGGGTCTCTTTCAATAGCTACAAATCAGATGGAGACTGCCAACTAGGAGAGTGAATGACCCAGGCATGAAAATGGGCATCGAACAATAGAAAAACATTGCCTCCAGTGTCTTTGGAAGTCTCAGGATACCTGGCTGGAGAGAGAGAGGGAAACAGCTCTGCAAATAGAACACACTTCTTGAAAGGAAGTTTTGTAGCACATGAGCTCAGCAACACACAGGAAAGGAAAGAGACGCCCCATGAACCCCTCTCCCCAGGAGATTGCCTCCTCCCCAGGAGACTGTGCTCTAGGGCGACAAAGAAGGACAGGGAGATGCTAGTGGGGGAGGAGGTGTGTGAACTGTTTGTTAATATTTACCCACATTAATAAGATGTTGAGCAACAGACTCCCCATAAAAGCTATAGTTAAAATTAGTAAGCAGTTCGCCCTGTTCTAACAATATGGAATAATTAATTTCCACACTTGGTTTTTTTTCTCCTATAAACAGTAATTAAAGAGAAATATTATATAGCTGCACCTGTTTTTCACTTTCAGCTTTCCACAGTGAGTAAACCCAATCTTTTATGGATGAGAGGAGACACACGCCGGGAAACCTGTAGGAAGAACAGCCTTCCCTTGAGACGTGTAAGAAATCTCAAAGTATTAAGCCATATGGAAGCGGTGCTGGGGGTGAGTTGTCCCCACAGTGGGGAATGAAGCCTCTTGTCTCTCCGACTTTCAGTTTCTTGAAGGCTTTAGGGCTGTTGGGAGTGGGAGTGTAATTCTTCCAGGAGCAAGGGACCCCAGTGAGTCTATGACCCTGAGGATGGGCTGACTTCCACACTGTCTCTGTCTCTCTGCCTGGACTGGATTCTCTGCCTCCAAATGAGGGTGTCAGAAGTGGCCCAGAGAGAGCCAGAGAGAGCTGATGTTCAGGGATTCACAGTGCCCCTCTGGCAGATGTCAGCTATTCCCAGCTGCTTAGCCCTCCTCAGATGAAGGGCTCTGGCCGCATGGTCAAGAGGAAGCCAGAGCCAGAAGAGGCAAAGAGCTAATATTTGCAGTGCACTGTACAGTTGACTCTTTACAGCTTTCCACAATCACTATGCAAAGTTATTCTGCTTTCTAGCTAAATCCCAGCAGGCACCAGGCCACATCTGCCTCATGGAAATTCTGATGCCCACCCAAGGTACCTGATGGCTTCCCTGCAACCCAAGCGCTTGGGACAAGCAGATGCTCTGTTAAGGTATGTTTCTGATTCCACCTGGCCTTTCTGTTGGCAAAAGCCTGCCTGTTGGCTCATTCAATCCTTAAACTCTAGTCAGTTTTATTTCTGGAAAAGGGATCCTGCATCAAAATAACATGACCTTTGGTTTTTCTCTTGGGTAGGAACAGAGTCATAATCGGAGGCCACAGGCCCTGAGCAAGGACTTGGAGTACAATTCAGAAACACAGACATGGGTCTTGTTTCTTTAGCTTTAACAGGGACAACTTGGGCTGCAGAGTAAACATGCAATATCCTCAGTGACTTCCCAGTACCTGCCACAATCCAGGAGTAGGAGACTATCCTGTTCAATGTCAAATTCCCTATGTGTAGTGTAAGGATTTAATATCTGGTGACCTGATTGGTAGATAGGTTGGCACCAAGCAGGAGACTGTCACCCACTAATGAGAACCACAGGGAACTTTTCTCCTGAACTGGAGCAATCTTGACCCCTGTCACATCTACCATTGCCCACTCTTCTACACCTGCTTCCTAGATGGTTGGGGTGAGAGATCTCCCAGGGGTGCCTCAAATTCCTACTATTTCAAAGTGTCTTTCCATGTATGTTCTCCTCATTGCTATTTATCTGTGTTGTCCAATTCTTGGGATTTCATTTCAAGAAACAAAAGAGATCAGGTAGCTAAGCCATGGCAGAGTTTATGGCTCATCTAGTTAGAGGAAGACTGGAGGAGAGAAACTTCAGGTCCCTAGAGACGAGCAGTGTATCAGGTAAAATTACCTGCTTTAAATGTTTTATTCTTCCTCATAAACCTGTCATCTCTGTGTCATCTCAAATCTGGGAAGCCGCAGTGGTCACATGACCTCATTATATTAGTTCTGACCTCATTATATTAGTCCCATTCTTTCCTCCCATCAATGCTTACTCTCTGTGGTTGGCAGAATCATGACCCCTGTCTTGCTTCACTTTCTATTGCTAAAACAAAGTACCAAAAGCTGGTAACATTCTAAAGAAAAGAGGTTTCTCTGACCCCACTGTTTCAGAGGTGAGGATGTTCAAGAGCATGATGCCAGCATCTGCTCAGTGTCTTGTGGGAGCTTCAGGGCAAAAGGACACTAACTACAAACATAAAAGAAGCAAAAGTAGCATGGCACAGCAGGGTTCCTGGCTTGATTTTAATAGCACATGTTTATAGTGATCAATTCAGTCTCAAGAGAGAAAGAATTCAGAAAAGCACTAATCCCATTTAACCAAGTACCTCTTAAGAGTCTCTACACCCCTCAGGAGCTTCATATCAGCAACAGTGTTAGCAGGGACAAATCGTAAACACCATCCCAAGCTGTTGTGTGACAAAGGGAATTTAAGGACGCTAATTAACTAACCCTGAAGTAGTGAGATGGCCCTGGATAATCTGGGTGGTCCTTAAAGGTGAGAGAGGGATCAGAAGAGAGAAAGTGTTTGAGAAAGACTCAGCCATGCTGACAAGGAAGATAGAGGGAGGAAGGGCACTGTCTGAGGATGGCAAGCATCTCTAGGAGTCAAAACAAACAGAACCAAGGATGCAGACTCTACTCCTGAAGCTCCAGAGGAACACATTTCTACCAACACTTTGGCTAGAATCTAGTAAGACCTTGACCTACACAAGTGTATAATGAACTTCAGTGTGAGTTGAGTTAGCACCAGCAGGAAGCTTGCCCACCTCTTGGACATGTCCTTCCCACCTACACCTTCACTACCATAGTGACCCTCACTAAATCAAACTCAACGACACATTTCTTTACTTATGTCACTGTCTAGATTTGAGCATGTCCTCAGTCATCCCTCCTCTTATCTAAGGAGGGAGAGCCCTGGTCATGGATGAAGAACAGTCCCTACTTAGTCATATGAGTCCAACACCTCAATTATAACACATGCCTTCCAGGACGCAGAGTTCAATGAATGCACATCTGTGGGACTCACTGAGGCAGGTCAAAATGATTAAGTCCATGGGGTCTCCCTTGTAGCTTTCTTTTTCCACCAGGCACTCAAACTGTCTTTTCATCTCAGTAACTATGGTCCTCACTTGAGTCTCACAGAGTGGGCCACACTGAGATTTGTCCTCAACAGATGGCACTATTTTTGGTGGGGGGTAGGTCATGGAACTTTTAGAAGGTAGAACTTTGCTAGAGGAAGTATGCCTTTAGGGGTAATATTTGAGGTTTATAGTCTGACTCTATTTCCTGCTAGCTCTCCCCACCCCACTTCCTATGTGTAGACAAAAATGTGATCTCACTGCTCCTTGACTGCCAAGCTAGCTTCATGTTCCTGATGCCATGTCTTCCTCCCATGATGGACTCTATCCATCTCTAGCTGTATGCTAAAATAAACCCCTTTTCTTCTACCAGTGGCTTTTGGTTGTGATATTCGATCATAGCAACAGAAAAGTAATGAATACAGACACCAAAGACAGCTGTGGTACTCAGTGGGCCTTTCTCGTTGCTAGCCTCTCCTAAAGACCTGTTTTTCAGCACTCATGGTAGAAGCAGGAGTCCATATGTCCAGTGCTTAGAATATGAAAAGGTCTTGGGAAGAAGAATATGGCTGTCTGGCTATGGATACTGTTTCCAGAGTGTGTCACTGACCTTCATGACTGTGACTCAGATAAGAGAGTCTATTTGCAAACCAAACTCAACAACCTCATTGTCTTCCCATGGAGCCCATGAGTGACCTGTGTCCTCTGTGCTGGCAGCTATTCAAAGTGTTTGAGATGGGCATAACTTAAATTCAGGATAGATCTGGGGCTTGTTTGATTGCATTCCAAGGAAGCAGGGGAAGTCGGAAGAAGTGGGAGAGATGGATTCTGGGTCATATTGGGTAGACCGACACCACAGGCAACCATAGCAGGAAGAGGCATGTGTAATGTTTCAATGATGACTGGAATCCACAACCAAGGAAGTAAGAGTGACTAGAAAATCCAAGACACTTCAGAGACTTTAGAAAGAGTGGTGGTCGGAAGGGAATGTGAGTCCTTGGGGGGTAACTGTCAAGAATCTCGGAGAATATGGGCTTCTGTTAAGCCTTTGTTTTGAGAGCAAGTTCTTCTACCTAGTGACTTTTCCACTGGTGGACGGTGTGATACTTCAGTCTACTGAGTGAAATGACATGGCACCATGTCAGAGTCTGCACAGTACTGATCAATGTACCTGACCACTCAGTGACTAGTCTTGAATCTGATTTTTACTGGGTCATCTGCCTCTGATCACAGTCAGAAACCTTTTAGATTTTTCTCCCTTCTTTGTAAGCACTCAGGGAAAGGATTTTGGAAAAATATATTCTAAAATGTAAAATGTCATCTTTGAATCCAGTCGCTGTTTTTCTAGGGATCTCACCTAAGAGCGCCATCAGCATGCAGACCAAGACTACACAAAGCTGTCCCTCACTGCTCAACTCAGCAGAAGACAAGAGCCTCTTGAGACCTCCTAAGCATGGTCTGCAGGGGCTTGGAAGCTGCTACTCTGTTGTAGCAAGAGAAGAGCTGGACAAACCTAATACCCCTTCTTAACCCACAGAAAGAGCAAGATCACAATCCCCACTCACCCCAGACTGGAGGGAGCAGCAGGAGAATACAGAGCATTATAGCTTAGTAGACCAGAGACCCATGGGATGAAGCAGGAACCAGTGAGGGTGGAGAGACCTCGGCTGTGGTAAGCCTGCTGGAGGCTCACGTTAGCCATTCTGTACCACATAAGGCTGAGGGGAGGGAGAAGAGGTGAAAGGTGATATAAATGTCACAGCTAAGGCAGAGTTTCTCAACCTGTAGGCCATGACCCTTCAATACAATTCCTTATGGTGTGGTGACCCCCAACCATAATTATTTTGTTCCTACTTCATAACCATAATTTTGCTACTGTTATGAATCATAATGTAAATATCTGATATGCAGGATGTCTGATACGTGACCCACAAAGGGGTTGTGACCCACAGGTTGAGAACCACTGGTCTAAGGCATGGAGTCACTGAGGGACTAAGACCCAGTCTTGAGACTAGGGTGATCTCCATCCCAACACCATTGTAAAATACAAATATCTCCCCCAAACACTTATGTTTACCCTAAACATTGTATTTGGCCACCAATAAGAAACATACAGCATGAGAGTTCTATCATGGCAGTTAGGATGTTCGGTCATCCGATCACCAGAGTAGGTCAGCTCAGGCACTCTCTCGACCATTGCCAGTAGTCTATAGTGGAGTCATCTTTGTGGATTTCTGGGGACCTCTTTAGCACTCTGCTTCTTCCTATTCCCATGGAGTCTTCATTTATCATGGTATCTCTTTCCTAGTTTGCCCACTCTGTTCCTGAACCAGATGGGATCTCCCACTCCCCTAAGCTCTCTGTCCCCAGACCCTTGCCATCCATTACCCCACCTCACCCTCAGTTTGCTCATGTAGATCTCATCCATTTCTCTGTCGCTGGGCAATCCCTGTGTCTTTCTTAGGGTCCTCTTTACTAGGTAGCCTCTCTGGAGTTGTCAGTTGCAGTCTGGTTATTCTTTGCTTTACATCTAGTATCCACTTATGAGTGAGTACATACCATGTTTGTCTTTTTGAGTCTGGGTTACTTCACTTAGGATGATATTTACTAGTTCCATCCATTTGCCTACAAACCTCATGATGTCATTGTTTTTTTCTGCTGAGTAGTACTCCATTGTGTATATGTGGAAGCAGATGCAGAGATCCACGGCCAAGCCCCAGGTGGAGTTCCAGGGGTCCAATTGGTGAGAGAGAGGAGGAATTATATGAGCAAGAGATATCAAGACCATGATTGGAAAAAGCCCAGGGACAAATAGCCAAACTAGTGGAAACACATGAACTGTGAACCCATAGCTGAGGAGCCCCCATGGAACTGGACCAGGCCCTCTGGATAAGCGAGACAGTTGATTAGCTTGAACTCTTAGGAGGCCCCCAGGCAGTGGGACCGGGACCTGTCCTTGGTGCATGAGCTGGCTTTTTGGAATCTAGGGCCTATGCTGAGACACTTTGCTCAACCTTGGTGCAGGGAGGAGGGGATTGGGACCTGCCTCATCTGAATGTACCAGGCTGGGCTGACTCCCCAGGGGAGACCTTGCCTTGGAGGAGGTGGGAATGGGGGGTGTATTGGGGGGGGGAAGGCGGGGGGGAAGGAGGAGGGAGGATGGGGAATCTGTGGCTGATACGTAAAATGACTAGAAAAATCTCTTATATAAAATTAAAAAAAGAAACATACAGTGTATACTAAAAGGCAAAACCACAGCACAATTTAAAGCAACAAAGAACCATCAGAACCGAATTCAGATGTGATAGGGGTTTTGGAATCAATAAAGGCTGGGAAAGGACCTTTAATGTGAGCTATCTCAATAGAAACTTCTAAACCTGTAAGAGTAAAGAGAAATAATGAAAGCAATGATGAAGATGAAGAAGAAAACGCCCGGAACTGTGGACAATACAGAAGATGATAATGTAAGTGTAATGGGGATACAGAAGAGGAAGGGGAGAGGGGGCAGAAGAAATATTTGAAACAGTGACACTGAGAACTTCTTCCAGATTGATGCCAGACTCCAAACCACATACCCCGAAGCTGGAGAACACCAAGCAGAAGTAAGGAATTATACAGCAGGCACCTTGTCTTCCAGCTATGGGGAATCAAATACAGAGAATACCCAGCAAGAAGCTAGAAGCCAGAAGTGCCTTACTAAAAAGAATGACCTCCCACTTCTCCTTAGAAACTGTGCTTGAAAGGGGAGGGTGGGGCAAAGGAGTTCAAGTGTTGAGTGAAAAAGAAATCCACCAACCTAGAACTCTGTGTTGAGAAATTCTCCTCCACAAGGCAGGGTAGGGGATGAAGACTTCCTCAGCTGCACAAAAGTGACAAATGTCCAAAGCTAAGATCTACATTAAGAAAGAAAGTTGGGAAACGAGTCAGTGCCCTGTCCCCCTTGAGCTCTCCTTGTTATTTATTGTCTCTGGGTCTGTGGATTGTAGCATGGGTACTTTTTTTTTTTTTTTAAAGGACATACACTGAGTGGGTAGGAAAGTGGGGGTGGATGTGGCGAGAGTTGGGGGAGGGTAAATACAATCAAAACACACTGCACAAAATTCTCAACTAATAAAAATATTTTTAGAAGAAGTCTACTTTTTAATAGAAAGATATATAAACTAAAAACAAATGGGGAGAGAAAGATAGAACATTCCAGAAGAAATCAGGAACAGGAGTAGCTATGTAAATCCCAGGCAGAACTGACTTAAACACAAGAAAAGCATTGGTGTTAGGGCTTTCCACAGAGATAAAGGAGTGGATTTTCCCCAAAGATGCAACAATCCTTAGCGTGTTTTTGTGTAACAACAGGAAGTAAAAATACATGTAGCAAAACTCTAATAGAATTGTAAGTAGAAATGGATAAATCCACTATTATTGCTGGAGTATTCAGCACCCTCTATAAGAAATGACACAACTACAGGACAGAAAATCAGTAAGAACACAGCTGAACTCAACAGCACCATCAATCTGCTGGATGTATGAGACATTTATAGACATGTTCATCCAATAGAAGCAGAGGACATGTTTCTGGCAGGCTCACTTTGGAGTGGGATGTTCACCAAGGCAGACCATGTCCTGGGTATGCAAACACAGCTTAGCACCTTGAAGAGCAGAAAGCA
>CABHPQ010138744.1:0-15632 GCA_902168405.1 Peromyscus aztecus | reverse complement strand
CACACACACACACACACACACACACACACACACACACACGTAAATTCTCTCTTCAGGTATGTCTAGGTTTGTGTTAAGTTGTTAAAAACCAAATGGCACAATTGATCCCTTGTCAGCTTGACACAAACATATCACTTATTAAAGTGTGATCTTTTTGTTCACTCTCAAGATCTCCTATTAATGTCAGTATCACAATATAAAACAAAATCCTAACTTTAAAAGTCCCTGTCTTTAAGTCTTAAAAAGTTCAGGTTCTCCCTCCCTCCCTCCCTCCCTCCCTCCCTCCCTCCCTCCCTCCTTCCCTCTCTCCCTTCCTTATGACACAGGGTCTCTCTAAATCAGTGGTTCCCAGCCTTTCTAATGCTGTGACCCTTTAATACAATTCCTCATGTTGTGGCGACTGCAGCCATACAGTTATTTTCGCTGCTACTTCGTAACTGTAGTCTTGCTCCTGTTGTGAATTGCAGTGTAAACATCTGTGTTTTCTGGTGGTGTTAAATGACCCCTGTGAAAGGGGCTTTCCACCCACAGGTTGAGAACCACTGCTCTAAACTGTCTTATTGTCTTGGAACTCATTTTGTAGACTAAGCTGGCTGCTAACTCACGAGGTCTGCCTGCCTCTGCCTTTTGAGTGCTGGGATTAAAGTCTTGTACCACCATTTCTGGCCCAAATTCAGACTCTTTGAAATGTCAAAGGTTTCCTTCAGAGTTCGGCCTTCTCTAAAATATCCAAAGTCTCTTAATTGTGGACTCTTGTAAAATCAAAAATAAGTTAAATGTTTTCTTACTCCAGTAGGGAAGAACCAGGGCACAGTTACATTCTGAACAAAGCAAAACCAAAAACAGTAGAGTCAAAAGTTCAGTGCTTGACATCTGGGACCCATTCACCATCCTTTTGGGCTCTGAGGGGCCTTGTCATTTCTCCAGCTCTGCCATCTACAGCACATGGAACTGGCCTTCTAAGCTCAGGCTGGCTCTACTCCACAACAGTTGCTGTTCTTGGTGATTATCCAATGATATTGGCATCTCTAAAATATTGGGGTCTGCCCTGCAACTGGGCTGTACAGCTCCCAATAACCACTTCAGGGCTCTCTTTAGAGACTCTGACCCTGAAATGTGGTGCAAGCATTAACTTCTCTCCATGATCCTTGGGGCTTAAACTTCAGCTAAGGCCAGGGAGACTTACACATCACCAAAGGTACATAGTCCTGGCCCCCTCTGGACCACAGCTTCTGTGTGCCTACCCTGAGGAAATACTTTTCTGAAGATTTCACCTCACTGATGCTGGTCTGTTAATCAGAGCTGATTTCTCAGCTGCAGCGAACCCTTGTAAATTGTCCCAGTATAGATCTACTTCAGTGGTGCTGGTATCTTCCTAATCACAGCTGATTCTTAAACCCCAGCTGACTAGAACCATATATTCTCGTTTCAAAATGTCACTCAGCCTTCATATAATCTTTAAAAGACTTTCAAAACTTCCCTCTTTAACAAGCTGGCCTCCACCATTTGCATTCCTCTCAACACTCTTATCTTCAAAGGTCCCAGAGAACAACCTACTGAACTCGAGCACTCAACAACTTTTACAGCCCATGTTCAGGTGCCATCTCAACCTCCCTCCCTCCCTCAAATACAATCAGTTCTAACATAGCAATACCCCACTTCTGGTACCATTCTCTGTCTTAGGGTTTGGTTCTGTTGCTGTGATAAAACACCATGACCACAAGGAACTTAGGGAAGAAAAGGTTTATTTCAGTTTACAGATCTCTATCACAGTTGATCACAGGGAAATGAGCACAGAGACTCAAACAGCCCAGGAACCTGGGAGAGGAGCTGACACAGAGGCTGTGGAGAGGTACTGCTTACTAGCTTGCTCTTGGCTTGTTGAATTTGTTTTCTTAGACTCCCAGGACCATCTGCCTAGGAATGACACCACCCACGATATGACAGGCCCTCCCACATCAACCACTAATCAAGAAAATGTACCATAGACTGTAGGTAGGACTGTAGTCTGTCCTACCAGCCTCCCCCCAAAAAAACACACAGAAACATAATATTAATTATAAATGATCAGCTGGTAGCTTAGGCTTATTTTCATCTAGCTCTTATGACTTAAATTAACCCATTTTTATTAGTCTGTGTGCTGCCCCGAGACTCGTTTACCTTCTATACGTACTTCCCATCCTTCTTGCTCGGTGTCTTGTGGTGTCTCCTCATACTCCGCCCCTCTTCTTCCCAGGGTCCTCAAGTGTGGTTGTAACCTTATTCTGCCTAGCTATAGGCCAGTCAGCTTCTTTATTAAACCAATCACAGTGACTGACATATGTTCACTCAATGTAAAGGAATATTCCACAATAGACTTGCCCACAGGCCAGTCTTGTATGGGCATTTTGTTGTTGTTGTTGTTTGTTTCTTTCTTTTTGGCTTTTTGTTTTTTTTTCAAGATAGGATTTCTCTGTGTAGCTTTGGAGCCTGTTCTAGAACTCGCTCTGTAGACCAGGCTGGCCTCGAACTCACAGAGATCCGCCTGCCTCTACCTCCTGAGTGCTGGAATTATAGGAGTGCACCACCACCCGGCCTGGTGTGGGCATTTTTTAGATTGAGGTTCCCTCTTCCCAAATGACTCTTGCTTAGGTCAAGTTGACATAAAGCTAACGTGGATAAAAGATCTTAGGTTAGTGTGGCAGGTGGGAGTTAGAGGTTTGAGGCAGTCACTTGGAGGAAGGTAGGAATGGTGGGTGGAGATGAAGATCTCAGCACAGACTGATGTCCTCCAAAAGGAGCTGGGAGATAAGTATTGAAGGAATTTTGTGCTGTATCTTGATATGAGGAACACTGTGACAAGAAGACCTGGGGGTTTAAGAAGGTTGAGCCAGTACTTGGGAGGCTAAGGTAGGAGATCTTGACTTTGTGGTCAACTTGGGCTAATTACAAGAACTCATCTCAAACAAAACAAAAATTGAATTTCAGTTAAGTGTCCATCCAGGCAATTTTTTTCTTCTTTTAAGGTTTTATTTTATTTTGAGACAAAGTCCCCCTATGTAGTTTTGCCTGGCCTGGAACTGAAGATGTGTACTACCGTGCTGGACCTGAGCCCTGTGCTCTTAAATTTCCTAACTCCCTTGTGTAGCAAATGAAGCTATAGACCTGGAAGAGGCTCAGCAAGTACTAGGTGAGTTTTGTTTTTGTTTTTGTTTTAAATAAACTTTATTGTAAAAATAACAACAAAAAAACCCTTGCAAATAAATTTAAAAAACATCACACACCAAAGTTAATGAGACTCAAAAACTGTACAACTCAATGAACTTCTATAGTTTTTAAGTTTTTTTTTATTTATTTTATTGTTTTATATTTATGAAGGTTTGCATGTATGTATGAGCACTACATTTATGCCTGATCTCATGGAGGTCAGAAGAGGGCATCACATCCCTTTGGACTGGAGTTACAGATACTTGTGAGCTGCCATGGAAATTGAATTCAGGTCATTTGCAAGAGCAAGCGCACTTAAGCCCTTCTCTCTCCAGCCCTTCTATACAGTTAGAGTAGGCATTCAGAACAGAAGCTGTGGAGCTTCACATTAAATTTTATACTTTTGATATCAAATATATTTTATGCACTTGCCACCAAACCCAGAAAATCCATGACAGAATTAGAACTAGAAAAACACTTAGCTTATATTCTCTTTTATAACATGTGTCTGTTACCACTCAGTCCTTCCTCATTCCTTTATGTATAGCCTTTCTTGTTCTCTTTCCATCAGATTATACTGTACCCACATGTGCATTTGTTTATATATATACAAATATCATTGACTAGATTCTGCATATGAGATTTCTTTCTTTGTGATTATATGACCTTGCTCAATATTATACATTCTATCATTTTGCTACAAATTTTTTAACTTTAATTTTCTTTAGAGCTGAGTAGTATTCTATTGTATGTGCATGTGTGTGTGTGTGCACATCAGATTTTCATTATCCATTCTTCTGTTGGTGGACAACTAGGTTGATTACAATTCTTTCTTAGGCCAATCTTTAAAAATAAATATAAGAGGCAGATATATGGCCTGGAAAGATGGTTCAGTGGTTATGAGCACTGGCTGCTCTTGCAGAGGACCTGGGTTTGATTCCCAACACCCATGTGGTAGCTCACAGTCATTTGTGACTCCAGTTCCAGGGGATTGGACACCCTCTTCTACCCCTACAGGCACTGTACTGGCGTAACTTGTAGATAGAACACCCATAGACATAAAGTAGAATTCATGTTTTTAAAGTGAAAAAAATAAGAATAATCATCTCATGAAGCTTCTGTTAAAAATGTACTCTTGTGAGCTACAAAGTATAAAATATCCATAATAGTAACTAAGTGGGCATTTTAAATTTCATGTTAGGCACCAGGTTTTCACATTCTGAGATTGTTTTTAGTATTTACTAAGGTAATGACCGTTGAGGAACTTACTTTTTTCACTGGTAATTGTCCTTTTTTTTCTTTCTAATTGTAATTGATTGGGAATTTTGCATTTCTGCCTTTTCATGATAGAAGTCCTTTATTTTCTCACATTCTTACTGTCTTTTTTTCTCTTGATGTTTAGTGTCTATCTCAGGTAACTGCTTATAGGAAGGCAGTTCACAGTTTTGCTGTACTAACTCATCAGATTTTAAAAGTATCACTTAGAGCCAGGTGGTGGTGGTGCACACCTTTAATCCCAGCATTCTGGAGGCAGAGCCAGCCGGATCTCTGTGAGTTCGAGGCCAGCCTGGTCTACAGAGCGAGATCCAGATCCAGGACAGGCACCAAATCTACACAGAAAAACTCTGTCTCAAAAAACCAAAAAAAAAAAAAAAAAAGTATTACTTAGCAATTAAGTTTATAAATTTCAACATAGTGCCAGTTTTTTATATTTCATTAATTCCTATTAGGTTTTCTGTGTTCAGGGATTCTTAAAATGTGGTAAGAAGTCACTTCAGTATTAACATAACACATTACCAGATTTACTTTGTGGTTTCTTTATTTACATTGTACAGAAGTTAAAATTGTAATTGGGTATTTGAAATCGGAACATTTTGAGTGTATTTTGGTGGTGCTGTTATTTAGATTTGGAGGCACAGGATGGGAGCCACCTGTTCAGAGGGTAACTAAAATCTGCTTCTTATGTTTTTAGAGGCTTCGTGACGGAGTGATCAGAGACATTGAGAGGCAAAATCAGAAAAAAGAAAACATTCGTCTTTTGGGAGAACAGATTATTTTGACCAAGCAACTTGAAGCAGAAAGAGAGAAGATGTTGAAAAAAGGATCTCCAAACACTTGACTTTGTGAAAAATTGATGGGGTAGTGCTGGGTTAGTGTGTGTATATGTAGGTATGTGCACGAGTGTGTGTCCCCATAGAGAATAGCTAGTGAGATCTGTCCTCTCTCCCCCAAATCACTGTCCATTTAAACTTTATTAAATAAAGGACAGTGGATCTTGTCTTCTAAATCACTTCTTTTAAGTCTGTTCTGTGTGGATAAAGTACTCGTGGGCAGATGCCCTTCTGAAGTTGTCTGGAGATTCTTGCAGCAGTCCCTGTCAGCTTAGAGAGCTTGTGAGCAGGGAACGATGGAGAGCAACGTCCACCTGGGTGGACTGCTAAGTCGGCATGATGATGAAGCCACAAGAACATCTACCTCGGAAGGGCTGGAGGAAGGTGAGGTGGAGGGAGAGACTCTCTTGATTGTCGAATCAGAGGATCAGGCATCTGTGGACTTATCTCACGACCAGAGTGGGGATTCCCTCAACAGCGATGAAGGAGATGTATCGTGGATGGAAGAGCAGCTGTCTTACTTCTGTGACAAGTGCCAGAAATGGATCCCAGCCAGTAAGGAGCTTCTCAATTCCTTTGATTGGTCAATCCCTGTGTGATGGTTTGTTTTCCAGTCTGTGAAAAACACTAATAAAATAGACTTGAATAAAAAGATAATTATTATATTTATTATTATTAATCTAGTTTATCAAATGTAAATTTATATGAAAACACATTATTTTGTTTTTAGTTTTCTAAGACATTCATTTATTTTATGTGTGTGTGTGTGTGTGTGTGTGTGCCTGAGTGTATGTACACCATGTGCATGTAGTGCTTGCAGAGGTCAGAACAGACGTCAGATCCCCTGGAACTGTAATTACACATGGTTGTGAGCCACTGTGTGGGTGCTGAGAACTGAACCCGTATCCTCTGCAAGGGCAGTAAGTGCTCTTAACTGCTGCGTTATCTCTCCATCCTCACAAAAACACATTTGTATTAATGAAAATTGTTGATCACTATCCCATTGTTAAATTAACATTCCGGATGGTCGCCCAAGAAAAATTAAGAATCCTGTGTTACTTAAGGAATTGGCCATATTTTCCTAACAAGAATATGCTGTGGGTTGGGGGACACATTCTGTTGCCAGTATAGAATTAAAGTTCAAGTTCACAGAACCTACTGTGTTATAGTTGACATTTGTGGGATACTGCTGTTGTCTTCTGATGACAGGTTAGAACTGGCGGCGCTAAGACGTTTGCTTCCTGCCTTTAGACCAGGCCTATTTTCCACTCTGGGCCTCTTATCTGCTGGAAGGAGTCACAATGCACAGATCTTGAGGTTTTCAGCTGCCTGCTTCATGCTTTGCCAGCCATCATGATCCTTAGCCACACAGCATTTTCCATCAGGCAAGAGACAGAAAAGGCGTGTGTACTGGAGGAATGCTTTATGTAAGAGTTCATAGCCAGTGAGATGGAGCAATAACACACTTAGTGAAGTCGGTCAGTCTCTGGTATGTGGAAGCTTCTGCTAAAAATGGATTCAGTTGTTTAATAGCTACTGTAAATAGTTAATAGTAACAGTTGATAGAAAAAAAACGTAGAATTGACTATTTAGCTGGTTTTTGCTTCTTAGCTATCTAGTAAAGCTCGGTTCCACCCCAAATCTCTGGCTTTTCTATTGTCCTCACAGGGTAGATTTTAAGGTGACTTTCATGATTGGGCCCTGCTAACTTTTTTTAGGGAGTTTAGGTGAACTTTTCATTCTTCATCCTCCCCCCCCCCCCCCCCAGCTGAGAACTGAACCCAGGAGGCAAGCGCTCTACCACTGAGCTAAATCCCCAACCCTGAACTTTTCATTTCTAAATAATGCTTTGTGATTCCTAGGACTTTGTACCTTTTTGTTTTTTTCTGGAATATGCACCTGTACAGCTTCCCTGCATTCCTGTTCCACAGGCAGCCTCTTCTAGCCAATTTCTATTCTCTCTTGGGCCCAGTAGACCCCTATTCCCTCCACAGTGGGGTTGGGCATCCCTTTTCTTTTTCTTTCTTTTTTTTTTTTTTAAGATTTATTTATTTATTATATATACAGTGTTCTGCCTACATATATGCTTGCAGGTCAAAAGAGGGCATCAGATGGTTGTGAGCCACCATATGGTTGCTAGGAATTGAGCTCAGGACCTCTGAAGAGCAGCCAGTGCTCTTAACCACTGAGCCATCTGTCCAGCCCCCGGGCATCCCTTTTCTATGCCCTTACACTGCCCTGTGATGCACATTACATCCTCCTCTGGAAGTTTTCATGTTGCACAAAGTATCAGCAGCACCTAGGATCTTTAATGCAGAGCCCAGACCTGGACTCAGACTGAAGCATTTTATTTGGGGCAGACGTGGCCATAGTAAGGAAATAAAGCCCAGCCACCTGGTGGTTCTGATGCTCCAGAATCAGAGAATCCAGAACCAGTGCAGTTGTGTTTACCTGTGTTCTTTGCTGCCTCCAGATTTATGAGCCCACGAGAGCAGGCTCGGGTCACGTCTGCCTTACACATTGCATATTCAGTCCCTAGCCTGGTGCCTGGCTGGTGGTACAAGCTCAGGTATTCCCTGAAAGAATGTTTGAAGAGATCTGCCTAGAGGAGTCAGGAATGTGGCCACTGGGAAATCCAGTTAGAGCAATCATACCTGCTTTTCCAGGACCTTTCTCCTAAAAGCTAGGAGCCACAGGTTCTAGGAGGGGCGTGCGCCTGACATTAGAAGGAGAAACAACTTTTTCCTCTCTGCTGCTGTCCTGGGTTGGCTGCAGAAGAAGAAAAACCCACCATGGAAAACTTGGAAATCTGATCGACTCACTGAGCCTTTGGGTTGCCGCTGCGTGAGATAAACCCATGATGTGACTTTTGTTTTCTCTCGTAGGTCAGCTGAGGGAACAGCTCAGTTACCTTAAGGGCGATAACTTTTTCAGGTTTACTTGTTCCGATTGCTCAGCAGATGGCAAGGAGCAGTATGAACGGCTGAAGCTGACGTGGCAGCAAGTGAGTACCAAGCTCTTTAGAAGCAGCAGGTTGGGTGCCCAAGAAATTGGAGTGGTTATCCAGAGTGAGGAACTTCAGAGTGGTGTGGGGGTAGGGTGCTTTACACTTCACAATGGAAAGGGGTACAGTGTGTGGAAAGAGCACTTTGTGGTTTAAAAAAATACTCGATGCTAATTTAGTGAATTCTTGAGACTCTGAATCAATTTCACTTATGTCATACCAAGCTTAGACTCAACTGAAAACCAGGCCCACATTTTCTGGCAGTCATTTCTGGCATAAGAAAACCAGAGGTAGCTACACTGGAAATAGATTTGGCAGAAACAGTTTGACTTGATAACAAAGACAAAATAACCAACAGGTTCAGCCTTCCTGCATTTGAACTTGGAGACAAGTCTTTGTTGATGGATACTTTTAGCTGTCTCAAATACGAGCACTCTAAACAGTAACTTTTTACTGACCTTCAAGTTATATTAAATTGTTTGGTTTTATTTTAATATATGTGTGTAAATATATATATATATATATAAATAAAGGTAACAAGGTATAGCCAGTCCTCACGTTAAACATTAAAGAACTTTCCAGTAATCACTGGTTCTGTTGATGTTAGTGATACTGGGGCAAACCCATGGCCTTGCTTACATTAAGTGCTATTCCTGTGAGCTATGCTCCAGACCCCCTGGGTGTCTTGCTTTTTAGTGTATTTTTATTTATTTGACATATACTGAGTACCTACAGTGAACCAGGTACGATTTGAGGTCTGGAGAATACTGAGGTGGGTGAGCCAGCTGAAGCCTCCACCCCGAGGCCTTAGGGGCCACTGACATTCCACAAACAGATGAAGTGATAATTACCCTAGCACTCCTTCCTTTGAAGAAACAAACAGAAAGGGGAAAGATTTTAGGTGTGCTGTGTTGGCCACTTGGGGTTCTTGTCGACTGACTGTACTTGCCATAACAATCTGAACAGCTGTCTACATCACCAGTGCCTTTTTAGGTCTCTCCGGGAGACCTGTCAGTGACTTGGGAGGCTGTCTGACTTGCCAAAAATACATAGGTAGAAAATGAAGGAAGTTTGAATTAGTAAATAGTCTCATGAGGGTCACAGTTGCACTTTTACCCCCTGTAGATGTCATACTATATGTAGGCCAGGTATGTTACTACGAAGAGAATTGCAAACACATAGGTGGACTTGTACTTAGCCTGCAAGTAGCATCTCATAAAAGCTGGAAAATGGAGGAAAGCAAATTTAAGTGGCCATTTTCAAGAATGTTACTTTTCTAACTAACATGTTAGAAATGTAATGTTTTTAAAAGAAAACTTAGTTCTTATATTCCTCAGAATATGTACTATTGGCCCTGTTTATGTACTTAATCGGGTTAGCACTGATTGAGAAAACTTTTTTCACTTCTAGAAGGTATATTGGTTGTGGATAATACCCTGGAAGGAAGAAGTCATAACTTAAATTATAAATCTTAGATATACATATAACTTAGGCATACATTCTCATAAGCTACCAACCAGCATTTCTGGACCAGCTAGTCCTCAGTAACTTCAGTAGGGGTCCAGATACTTAGAGCATTATAGTTTGTGTTTTCAGCTTTTTAATCTCAAACTTTAATTTATTGAAGAAGTAAAGAAGATGCTTGCAACACACAGCATTTTCTTTGCTTTATAAAATCCTAGCAGTAAAGATCCACCCTCAGGATGGAAGACCCCTTCCCTCCATGTCCCTCTGTGTCTTCTCTTCCTCCTGGTGACTCTTGACTTGCAGCACAGAGGAGAAACTTTGCAGAACACCTTGGGGGCTAGAGACACTTGCACATTCTTGTCCTGGACTTCTGACACAGACAAGCATTCCTTGTCTGCTCTTGCTGGGCACAGTTCAGACAGTTCAGACAGCCCTGGAAATACTTCGTCCAGAAGACCAGCTTCCTTACGGTGAGCTTGGTCTGGTGTGAGTAGAAAACTGATCTGGCATTTAAGCTTTTAGATCACATTCTGGAAGAGGAGGAACAACGGATCCTTTCAGATTAGTGTACAGTACATCCAACTACTGGTAACAGAACCATTTTCAAGTAAATAGCTTGTAATTCATGAAATATGTTAAACATACTGGAATAAATAACAGGCAGGTATCTACGCTTGAGATTGACAGTGAATACATGTTTCTGAGTAGGAGTCTGTGAATGGCCAAGCTTATTCCATAACTAAGGTGTCTTTTGAATGATAATTTTTTCTTTCTTTGAGGTAAAAGATATTAATGTAAGTTGTACTGTTTTTCATTGTTCATGTGTAACCATCTCCAAAACTTTCTCCCTAAACTGAAACTTGATGTCCATTAAGTGACTCTCATCAGTTTTAACTGTTTAAAGGAAGTCACGTGTTGGCTGATGTTGACCTAATGTAAAAATAAGTGGAAGACTCTTGAATAGTCTGTTCGCAGGGTAAAATGTTCAGATCCTGTGCACATGGTATTGTGCGGAAAGTTGAAATTCTGTGGTGTAGTTCCTGGGCCCTTTGCATGGTGTAAATGTGGATATAACTCTTCTCTTAGAATCGCTGGGAGGGGAATGTGGTAAGCACACCTGATGGTGGCTTGAATTGCAGCTTATCAGACCTCCTTGTAGAAAGTGTTATTTAAGAATTTTTCTAGACTCTCTTGTTTCCTATTCAGTTTCTTAGACTCAGTGTAAGTTAGGATGTTTTAGAAGATTTGTTTTATGTGTATATGCATGTCTGCACATGTGTGCAAGTGCTGCAGAGGCTAGAAAAGGGTGTTGGTCCGTGGAGCTGGAGTTACAGGCAATTGTGAGCTACCTGACATGGATGCTGGGAAGTGAATTTGGGTCTGCTGGAAAAGCATCGATCTCTCTAGCTCCTATGATTTTCTAGCTCATTGTAGGATGAGACCATGGTTTTCAGTTGCTTCTACAGTTTTGTCCATTTCTGTAAAATTGCTTATATAAAACATCTGCATATATATAGATGCCAGGAATTGTCTGAAAGAATAGCCACTAAAATGCTAAAAACTGGTTTTTTTTATTTTTTCTTTGTTATTACTTGCTTTTTTTTGGAGACAGGATCTTACTATGTGTCTAGGCTGTCGTTAAGTTCACAACCTGACCCCAGCTTCCTGAGTACTACGTAATAGGTACCTAACTACTCATAGCAAAAGTGCATGCTTTTTTTCATGTAGAAACTTTAAAGGAATTAAGATTTTATTTTGTGTGTGTGTGTGTGTGTGTGTGTGTGTGTGTGTGTGTGTGTGTTTGCATATATGTGCAGGTGTTTGTGGAAATCAGAGGGCTGTTGGATCCCCTGGAGCTGGAGTTAAAGGCAGTTGTAAGCCTGATGCTGAGAACTGAACTCTGGAAGAGCAGCATGGGCTCTTGACTGCTGAGCTAGCCTGCAGCCCCTGGTGATTATTTCCTGATTGTAGCACAAATCCTAATTGGTCTTATTAATAAAAACCTGGAGTCAGATATCAGGATGAAAGCTGAAAGATCAGAGAAGCAGAGCAGCAGCCACTAGTTCTTACCTTTACAAAATCCTCAGCCAAAAGTGACCTGAGCTCCTTTCTCTTCCTGCCTTATATTTCTTTCTCTGCCCAGCCATATCACTTTCTGTCTCAACCTCCCTAGTGCTGGGATTAAAGGCGTGCAAGCGTGTGTGTGTGTGTGTGTGTGTGTGTGTGTGTGTGTGTGTGTGTGTGCTCGCGTATGCCTCCCAAGTACTGGGAGCAAAGGCACAAGATCCCAAGTGCTAGAAACAAAAGTGTGTGCCACTACTGCCTGGCTCTGTTTCTCTTTTAGACTGGATCAATTTTGTGTAGCCCAGGGTGGCCTTGAACTCACAGAGATCTGTCTGCCTCTGCCTCCAAGTTCTGGGATTAAAGGTGTGTGCCACCACTGCCTGGCCTCTATGGCTAACTAGTGGCTGGCTTTGCCCTCTGATCTTCAGGCAAGCTGTATTTGTTGGATCATACACAAAATATCACCACACCTGATGGTGGATTTCAGATGCCTTTTACTTCTTACTTTGCTCTCTTCTGTGCTATTGAAGTCTTCTATAATGGCATGTGTTTTTGTATTTCTGGACCGTACTTTTCATAGTAGGCCAGGAATCATTGTCTGTAAAGGTGACAGGATTGGACTAGACAGGAGTTGGTACACTGAGCTTCAGAGCCCTCTGTGAATGGGATGGGCAGCCAGGCCTTCTAGTTCCCTGCCCCTTGTTTAGTGTTTACTCCATCGAAGAAAGGTATCTACAGCTCCAAGTGGCTGTGTCACTGAGCAGATGCCTGTAACATTGGCCAGGTCTGGAATTCTGAGTCGTGTCTTTGCTCTATAAAAAAGCGTAGAAAAGTATGCATTCAGAAATTATTTTTAACACTGAATAAAGGCTAGCACCATCAGTCAGAACATGCTGTATGGGTCAGCTCCTGGTTGTCAGCAGGTAACCCCTGTTCAGAGCTGCTGTAAATAGCAGGGTGCTTGTGACAGTGCCTGCTGATCAGCCCAGCCCTTCGTGTATGACACATACCGAGCATTGTACCTAATAACTGAACTAGTGATATCTTACAAAAGCAAAAAAAGACTCTGCCCAGATTATTGCAAGAGCTCATCCTCTGTGTCCTGTACCCCCCTCCCCCCACCTACTTGGAATGTAAAACAGATTGGCTTCCCCCCCTGGATACCTACATCCCTCCTCAGGCTACCCTCCCAGCCCGTCTTCCATTTGTGTTTTAGGTGGTCATGTTGGCAATGTACAACTTGTCTCTGGAAGGAAGTGGACGTCAAGGTTATTTCCGGTGGAAAGAAGATATCTGTGCTTTTATTGAGAAACATTGGACTTTTTTACTAGGAAACAGGTAACATGATTTTAAAACATCTTATACTGGAAGAAAGATGTAATAAGGTATACACAAGCTGAGAACCTAATGTAACCCTGATAGGGCTTTACAGTGTAGCTCAGAATGTGAGTTTGCATTGTTTCCTCTTCCAGAGGAGAGCTAGGCTTACTGAACATAATTGCTTTTGCAGAGATTCTTAGTGGTTTTTGTTTCTTTTTTTGTTTTTGTTTTTGTTTTTGTTTTTTTTTTGAGACAAAGTTTCTCTGTAACAGCCCTGGCTATCCTGGAACTGCCTCTGTAGACCATGGTGGCCTCAAACTCAGAGATTTACCTGCCTGTGCCTCTGCCCCCCAAGTGCTAGGATTAATGGCAGGTGCCACCACTGCCTGGCTTTCTTCTTAGGTCTTTTAAAATGAGATTTCAGTAACTAACTTGAGGAAACAGGACTGTGATGTCCTTTTAAAATGGGGGACATAGAGGTCAGAAGAGAAACAGAAAGGGCAATTAATACCTATAGCCATTTAGGTTGCTCTTTTTTTTCTTTTGGTTTTTCGAGACAGGGTTTCTCTGTGTAGCTTTGCGCCTCTCCTGGAACTCACTTGGTAGCCCAGGCTGGCCTCGAACTCACAGAGATCCGCCTGGCTCTGCCTCCCAAGTGCTGGGATTAAAGGCGTGCGCCACCACCGCTGGGCTCTAAATTACCTGTTTTTAAGACTATTACTTATTGGAGTAAGAGTTGTTCACCATGTTCAGAGCATGTTTTGAGGGGAACCGGCCAAGGCTTTTTTGCTAGTGAGAAGCTCTCACTGCCCTGAAGTTTCTGTGTGCTTTAATCATTAAGCCAGTAGGTTGGGGTTATACTGGATTATCACCTGAATTATTTACTTAACTTATCCTACTTAAAGTTGTTTTAGAGCAAGATCCAGGACAAGCACCAAAACTACACAGAAAGACCCTGTCTCAAAAAACCAAATAAATAAATAAATAAATAAATAAAAATTTAAAAATAAAAAAAAAATAAAGTTGTTTTAAAAACATACTTATTTTTAAAATGACATCATACTGTAAGTGGAAAACATGTATGATTTGCTGTAAAAAGAATGTAACTGAATGTCAGTCCACTAATAACTCAACAGTATGACATCGTAGTTGGATCCCATGCTGTAAGGACGAAGCCAGCATTCTGCTTTGGTCATTAAGACCACGAGTATGGTGAGAGTGTACAGTGGTACATTTCTGTAGTCTAGCCATAGGATAGGATTAGAATTAGAAATCACTGTGACTCCGTTTCCTGAGTGTCCAGCAATAGTGCTGTCACTCACTGGGGAACTGCTTTAAACATCAGTGATTGCAAAGGTCCCCAGGTGGTTATCAAGTGCCTAGATACCTCTATGAGCAGGGTCACTGTCCACAACAGAAGCCATCTGTGAGCACCTGTAAGTTAAACTTTTTTTGAGTTATTTTTATTCTGTTCTCTGCAGGACAGTACTTATTTTATTTTTTTAATGATTTATTTATTTTTATTTTATGTGCATTGATGTTTTGCCTACATGTATGTCTGTTTGAGAGTGTCAGATCCCCTGGAACTAGAGTTACAGATAGTTGTGAGCTGCATGTGGGTGCTGGGAATTGAACCTGGGTCCTCTGGAAGAGCTATCTCTCCAGCCCCTTTTATTTTATTTCTGAGATAAGTTTCCTTGTAGCCTAGGCTGGCCTCAAACTCACTGTGTAGCTGAAGATTGCTTGAACTTTTGATCTTCCTGCCTCTCCTCTGGAATGTTGAGATTACAGGCTTACACCACTATGTAGTGATGGGTATAGAGCTTAGATCTTCTTGCATGCTAAGTAAGTACTGTACCAAATGAGCTACATCCCAGACCCAGTCCTTAAAATTTTAAATATGGTATCTCCTTCTCATTTGTCCTAGAATCTAAGGGAATAGTACTCTATGTAATGAACTTTTAAATTTGGCTAGATTCCTCACTGATGTTTTTATTTCATGCCTTTACTGTTTTATTAGTTTAAATATGTGAGTTTATTTAAGAATAACATTTTATCATTATAGAAACAAGGTAAAGAGCATGTGAGAACTTAATTCCTATAGATTTTTGTTTCGTCTGTTTTTTGTTGTTTTCAGATAGGGTCTCATTATGTAGCCCTGGCTGGCCAAGAACTCACTATATGGACCAGACTGACCTCAAACTCACAGATCTGCCTGCCTCTGCCTCCCGAGTGCTGGGATTAAAGGGGTTTTGTCTGTTTTTTGAGGCTGTATTTTACTGTGTAGCCCAGGTTGTCATCTAACTCAGGAATATTCCTATCTCCGTCTTTCAAGTGCTAGAATTGTAGGTGTGTACCACCATGCCTGGCTCTTATAGATTAGTTGCCATTGTATATGATTTCGTTTAATCTGCTTTTACAGTCCTGGCCTTGAATGCTTGTAAAGGATACTCTGTGTGTGTGTGTGTGTGTGTGTGTGT
>CABHPQ010138743.1:0-11482 GCA_902168405.1 Peromyscus aztecus | reverse complement strand
AGAGGGAGAAGCAAGAGTTGCTGAACTCAAATAGGCTTCTGGGACGAGGTGGCATGAGATGTCCACAAGAAGGGCTCAAAGAATTCAAAGAGTTCATGGCGGGGGGGAGGGGGGGGGAGAGGATCACTCATGGGTGGGAGGATCACTCCTGGATGGGAGGATCACTCTGGATGGGAGGATCACCCATGAGTGGGAGGACCACTCCTGGGTGGGAGGATCACTCCTGGGTGGGAGGATCACTCCTGGATGGGAGGATCAAGGCTTCTTTCTGGAAGTTGTGCATTAGAACTTTCTTTTGTCACTGAAGAATATTAAATATGTATGAGAAAGCTAGCTGATTATGGCTTGATAAGCTTATGGACAGTAATTCAGATAATCTAGCTGCTTCATAGTCCTTATACACACACACACACACACACACACACACACACACACACACACACACAGAGAGAGAGAGAGAGAGAGAGAGAGAGAGAGAGCGCTCAAAATTTATTTCTAAATTAAGATAGCAGGGTTTATTTTTGAAGTATTTTTTAAATTAATGGATAATATTCTACAAATGATGGCAAAGCTATTGCTAAAACAAAGCAGTAACTATTACCTTTAAATAGTAACATAGCTCACTGTAGAAATGTGTCAGTCAGAAAATTCTTAAAAGAGGTGAAAACAGTTACTGTCTTCATTTTGGAGTGTTTCTTTGTAGGATTTATGTTTTGCAAACTTTTTCTAGCTATCGTTATGAAGTCAAAAGTCCTCCTTCAAGAATTTGGAGGAGTGGTGTCTTATACTCAGAACCGATTAGATGTACTTACCAGCAGTCCTTTCGCTGGCTTTGGTGTCTCTAACCAGTGGACATCATCATATTTTTAGATGCAATGAGAAACTCTCTTCCCACATCATTATCAGGAAGAAATATCCACTTAGTACAATGCAAAACACATTTTTTTTTCAATTGGAAAACAATAATGGAAGAAAAGGGTACAACAATTTAAAATAAATGCCAGGTATATCCTTGAGTTTTCTACCCAATACAAAGTTATTAGTTTTAAAAATCTGTAAAAATTGAATAAAGAAGCAGTCTGCACCCAATGAAGATGCCAACTGATAATAATACCATTGGTCTCACATGTGTTTTCTGAAACACAGGGTCCATTCACTAAAGAAGGGAGGGTGCAGGTTATTAATCAGGAACATAAAGAAGCATATGTCATATAGTGTAACTGCCTGCGTTTCACAAGCATTAAATTCACTTAATATTTTTGGTAACTTAAAAAGAAAGGAACTGACTCAATAATGCTTAGTTGAATTAAATGCAGAATGTGTTCATCTTTGCATTAGAAATCTATGTAAAATTTTTGTTGGAATTATAGTTTTGAGATTCAAGCCAAATGTGGCCAAAAGCAACATTCAACAGGCCTGGAGGGAAGTGTGATAGACTGGCTTTAAGGAAAAATTTGGCCAACCATAGTTAAAACTCTACTGGCCAGATATTTATGCATATTGGCTATCATTTAAATGCCTCAAAAATCTGTCAATTTCACACATATTTTTATTTCTTGTATTTGAATTTTTAGATTTGCCATTCAAAATTAGATGTTAAACCCAACATTGGCTCCTGTTTACTATGCAGTCTCCCTAAAATGCATTTACTAATTCATATGGCATTGAGTGCAATAGTATTTTCCACAGTGCTAATACATTTTACAAAACTATTTTGTTTGTTTTAAGAGGTGAGTTTCTTTCCTATTGTTTTAGGGTTATCTCTGATTTATATACATATGAAGCTTTTCACATATACAAGAAAATGTTGAAGTTGGTTATGAAATTCTACATAATATTCTAGTTTTCTTTCTATATATTTATTGTGTGTGTGTGTGTGTGTGTGTGTGTGTGTGCGTGTGCGTGCGTGCGTGTGTGTGTGTGTGTGTGTGTGTGTGTGTGTGTGTACATTTGTGGAGGTCAAACTGCAGGGTCAGTTCTCTCCTTCCACCAAGTGAGTTCTGGGGATCAACCTCAGGTCTTTAGGCTCAATGGTAATTACCTTTACATGTGGCACCACCTCACCTGCCCAATACTCATTTTCTATGGAAGCCATCTTGGACTAACATAGAGTACTTTAGTGATATTTAATTTAGGAAATATTTAATGAAACTATTATTTTATTGTTCAAGTAATCTTTACAAGTATTCATCTGCCTTATAATATTAAACTGAATTTAAAATAATGCATAAAATTACAAAACTGGAAGAAAACAGATCTTTGGTAGAGTGTTAAAAATTGACAAAAAATGATGTGGTGCAAAAAGTGGTGTTTTAATCTTGTAAAGGTTCCTTGTAAGGATTTATATAAGGCACATGTGTGCATGCAAACATAAATATGTACTAGGTTCATTTGTAGCTATGTATTTAATGAAACATTTACATCTTTGAGGGGCAGGAGGGTTACTATAGGTATCCTTCCCTGACAAAACCCTAGTTTTCTTTCAAGGCATACTTAAGCTTTACTCTCCCTAAGTTCCTTGATCTTCTCAGCCACTTGGCTACTTAATCATACTTTTTTTTGCTTCTTGGCTATCACGAAATACATTTGCAGAATGATGTAAGGGCCCCTCTGTGGACCTGTGCCCGTTTCTCCCTGACGTTGCTTTGTGTGCCTATTCTTGTTATCACTCCTTTCAAAGCAGATTCTGTTATCAACTCTGTGCTGCTGGCTGTGCCTGGCACATGAGGGTTCAGCAGAGAGGCAACTGCCATCTTGTGATTTATAAATTAAATCAATTACCCACTCATCTCGGAGTAGTTCAGATATACAGGGGGTTGGCATAACATCCTTCATTATTCCTTTGTAACTATGTTAATGAACAGTTATCAATAAGCTCATGTCCCATCCTAGTTTCCATTATGAATACAGAGGTAAGAGGAAACACACACACACACACACACACACACACACACACACACACACACACATATTTTATCAACTAAATACAAAAGGAGATATCAGAAAAAGACTGCAAATTAGTGTGAGTAAGAAAATAAAAGAATGAAGAAGTAGAGGATGCAGGTGAAACTTAATGCAAGGTGTCAATATATGACTATCAATAAACACTAAAGCAAGTAAATAAAGGAAACTAATCCCTATAAGTTGTCTTGGTCATAGCATCTTAGCATAACAGTAGAAAAGTAATTAAGACAGTAGAAGAAGGCTGGTTTCATACCAGTTTGGTTCTTCCTGAAGCAATTACAATAACTTTAAGTATCTCAGACTAAACTGAATTTGGAACTGTAAGATAAAAGAGCAAAAGGTGGGGATATCAAGTGAATCAACGGAGGCAAAAAGGCAAACAGATATGGTGGCATGGGCCATTTCCAAGAGGAGGCTGAGCAGTAGAGACAACACTCACCTCTTCCATTTCAAAGGAGTCTGGTCCTTTACTCACAATGTGAGACAAGTTCTTAAGCTTGTCCATGTGAATCCATTTCTCCTTCCAAGTTTTTCTCCTAACTGACCCCTCAGACACATTGGTCTGAGGAGAATGTTTTGCCAGTGAGGATGAACAAGGCCACTGCTTATCCAGAAGAGCTTGTGGAGGAAGACAAGGTAACAAGTCATTGCAGGCTTGGGCAGAACCATGCTCTATAGAAGGAGGCACTTGACTCCCACCATTGCTAATGGAAGCCACTTGTACTTCCAGTCTATGCTCCCATGGCTTGGTTGGCAGAGTAGAAGTCCCAGCTTCCATCTTGAATGATTCTGACAGTGCTGGGTTACCATCCCTCCTGATATTCTGTCTTGAAGTTCTCCTTAAAAGTTGACTCATTCTTTGCCCATCCTCTTTAGCGCCACTGGATGTGGGGCTGTGCATACCCTGTCTTCCAGCTTTCTCTTCAGCTTGGCTCTGGAGGGTGTTAACATCATTCAACAAAGATGAGAAGGCACTGGTCACATGATCCAAGATTTCCAACTGTTGGAACCGGCCTGAAGAACATAGGAACACAGACATTTTAGGATAGTTTTTTTTTCCTATGATATTACAAAAACGTAAAAAACACAATAAGGACTAAACAATGGGGCCAGTGAGATGGCTCCGCAGGTAAAGTCATTTGCAGCCAATCCTGATTATTTTGGTGTAATTCCTGGAATCCACATGACAAAGGAGAAAAACAACGTCTACAAGTTGTCCTCTGGCCTCCACATGTGTGTCAGGGTATACAGGCTCATGTACACAGGCATGCACACAATAAGTAAATTCAAATGAAGGAAGGAAAATGCACCTAAAGAATGGATAATGTGATTATCTGAGAAAACAAAGACTTCAAGCTGTTAAAACTCAAGTTTTTCCCAGCAATGCCACACTCTCTGAAGATGAAACCTCTACCTTATGAGAAGTCACTGAATCACAAGGAAAGCTGTTAAATTTTAAATTTAGATGGAGGCACATAACTTTGTGGGTTCACATATAGTTGTCATATGCTAATTCCTTAAAAAAAAAAACTAGAGATAAACTCTATATGTTTATGTGTAGAAAACTAAATGTCAAAAGATAAGCTCAAGGGCTGAAGGTGTGGCTAAGTGGTAGAGTGCTTTCCCGGTAGACACAGTCCCAGCATCCATCTGTACTACTGCAAAAGATAAAACACTTCCTAAAGCAGTAACCCAGGTTTTCAACATGAAGTTGCCCAAGTATGCTTCCCACAGTTTCATGCACTAGCTGTCTCGTCATCATGTCCGTCATCTCTATCACTCACATATGGGATAGCATATGGAATCAGGAGGCCTGGTTCTAAAAACATCAATTGCTGCAAGTTTAGCCCCACTGTGCATGAGTTAATACACATGTAGTGCTTAGCTCTGTGCCAAACATAGTAAATATTCGTGTTTTTATTTTTTTAACTTTTATGATCATGGATATGCATATATGTATATATATATATATATATATATATATATATATATATGAGAGAGCTGTGCTATACATCAAAGCAGATATGTAAATAGGCAATAGAGGTCTGTGTTGATGTTCATGGCTCCTGATACTATCAAGGGCAACGCCAATGCCAGGGGTCTGGGCTGCCACCCGTAGTTGGTGTCTGAGGGCCTTGCTGCCATGGGGGCCATGCCAGTCCTAGTGGCCTGCATAGCCACATGGGGATGGGCCTGGGCTGCTGCCATCAGTCATATCTGGGTCCATTGCCCAACAGCAGCCAGGGTCTGGGCTGATGTTCATGGCTTGTGTTGCCATAGGGAGTCACAGGAACCATGGGTGTTGAAACCCAAGGCTGTACGAAGACAGCCCTGTCCCTTACTGGCTTGGGGTAGCTGGCTCTGCCCTTTGCTGAGCATTGCAGCAGGAGAGCTGGTGCTGCCCCACCTCCCATGAGAGAGCACTCTGGAGAGATGGTGCCACCCCAGGTGTTGGAGAGCTGGTCCCAGAGGTCCAGACCCATATCCTGGGCCTTGGGTTGGCCCATCCTAACAGCTACCCCATCTATGACCTGCTGGAGTGCTCAAAGGTACTGGTGCTGCTGAACAATAACCTCAGGATCTCCATGACTCAGGGCAACAACAGGATATCCAAGAGGATTTTGATGGGGGCCCAGTGATGATGGTGTACCAGAAACCAGAGGCCTTGGGCCAGACCATTGACTCATTGCAATGAACATCTTGTGAGTGGGGCTGACTGGACAGAAGGGGTGTACTGCGTGACACACCAGCAGCTCCCAAATCCACTAGGATAAATAAAGAGGTGTTGGAAAGATGGAGAAATGAGGTGAGTTTTTTGTTTGTTTTGAATTAATTTGGGGGGAGCATACTGCAGGGGTGAGGGGCGAATATGGAGGGACTGGGAGGTGAGCAGGATTGGGGTACATGATGTGAAATTTCCAAAGAATCAATAAAGAATTATGTTTAAAATTTTTAAAAAGTTATTTAAAAGAACTATATTGTTTTCAGTCTTTCAAGAAACAAACAGTAATTAATGAGGACTCCCATTTACTTTCATACTTAAGCATATTCTCAATTTGTTAGTCTTTCTTCATAATATGGCTACAACACTTTAATAATCCTGCAATATATGGAAGTATTGGCTTAATAAGCATTGGAGAGGGACCTCAAGAAGTGAGAGACAATTTAGGCATATGATGTCAGTTTGTAAAACATACTGAATTATTTTCTATTTTGGTATATTGATATGGTAAAACCGTGGTGATGGGAAAGCAAGGAATTTTATTTTGTAGTACAGTTTATCAGAACTCTGATGACAACTTAAAGATTATATGACTCAACAATGGTAAAAAGCCAACATAGCTGGGCAAAGACACTCTCTTAGTCATATTTTCTAACTAGTATGTCCAAATACTTGAGAGGAAAACTTGAAAGATGAAGAGGAGAGGTGATTAATTTTTATTCCTGTTTTTAGAGGAGGATTCAGTCGATCCAAATGAGGAAGGTGTGGCAGGAGATGACAGCCTACCTCATCATAGCCAATAAAGGGAGGGGAGAGAATATATATACCTGAGTCAGTGGGATTTCTTTTTTTCCCATATTATTTTTTATTTAGCTCTTTCACTATTCCATACATATATTTAACATATTCTGTTTACTTTCTCCCCCTATATTCTGGTTACTCCCCTTCCCCTCTTTTATCTTTTTCTTGTTCCTATCAACTATCCCCTGATCCATCTTTACCAGTCCTTTCCCCAGATTCATGATTCTTGGTTTGTTTAGATTAACTAGGGCTATCTAGGTGAGCATTGGAATGGACCTGGAGGAGTCACCAGTGTGTATGCAAGTGTGTATCAACTGTAAGAGTAATTACTTCCTCTCTTCCTGAATACATCAGTAGCAAACAGTTAGTAGTGAAGGGTGAGGTCCTTTGAGTCTCCCTTCCATCCACACCTGAGTGTTGATGGGTCCATTCTTACCCAGACCCAGCCAGGACAGGCATCTTTAGCAGTTATAAGTTCAAGGTTACAGTGACACTACATTACTCAAAAGATGGCATTTTGCAGGCCCTCACCCATTTTTTTTCCACTCTTACAATATTTCCATACTCTCTTGGGTAATGTTCTATGAGCTATAGAAAGAATGTTATGAGTGTTTTATTCATGGCTGAGCACTTATTCTCAGTACCTTGTGCATCCAAGAGTCTTTCTGTATCTACCACCATTCTCTGGAAAGCAAGGTTCTCTACATAAAGCTGAGAATAATATTCATCTATGAGTATAAACATAAATATCTGGAAGCTATTTTGCTCTCTGTATTCTATTTAAGCACCAAGACTGTGGGATGGTGCTACTCACATTCAGCAAGCATAGTCTCCCTACCACTTTCATAGTGAATCCTCTCTGGAAGCATACAGACATACCCAGAAGTATGCTTTACTGAATTCTTGTTTCTCAATATAGTCAAGTTAATAATCAAAGGTAACCATTACAAGTCCATTCCTTGTCAACTTGTTACCCAAATTAAATTATGGCATTTAACTTCTGGCCTTCAAAAGACTCATGGATGACTCATGTAAAAAAGCATCAGTCCATCTCCTAGAGTTTCTATACTCTTAGCCACGTGGACAGCTCAAAAGTACAAGGTCAAAGTCTCCTCTGAAGAGTGAGACTATGTAAAATCAAAAGTAGGTTATATACTTCTGAAACATAATGGACTAAAATAAACGTTCACCATTCTAAATGGAAAGATGGAATCACACAAGAAAGTTATGGGATCAAAACAAGTCTGAAACCCAACAAGATAAACATTCAATCCTATGGTTCCACATCCACCATCCAGGGTACAGATTGGCATTCTGTGAACTCCAATTGGGCTTGTAAAGCCTGACTGCTTTGGTTTTATTATTCCCAGCCTATGTGACTCCTCTCTTGGTCTTGATCTGCTCATTGGCTGTGGCTTTTCATGGCAGATGTTCCATATTGCTGGGATCTCTAACTTCCGGGGTTCTCTTTTGCATCTTTGGCTTCCCTCTCATAGCTACATACATACATTGTCCTCTCAGGAGGACAAATTTCTTGACATCCCAGGCTTTACTTTGAAATATGGATGAAAGCATCATAATCCTTTGATTTTTACATACTACATGCTTATAATCCAGCATCATGAGCTGGGTGTGGTGGTGCACACCTTCATTTACAGCACTTATGAGGCAGAGGCAGACAGATCTCTGTGCATCTGATGTTATCTTGGTCTACATAGTGAGTTCCAGGACAGCCAGAGCTCTATAGTGAGACCCTGTCTCAAAACAAAACAAAACAAAAAACAAAAAACAAAAACAAATAGCATCACATTGATAATGACAAGATTTACTACTATCTCAAGCAGCAGCTAGATGCACTTGAGCTATGACTAAAGCAACCTATGAGTGCCCAGATGACTTTCTTAAATAGCTTTGTGTGAGCAGGGTAGCCCCAATCTCTTCTTCTAGTCTTTAAAATTAATGCAAACATTTCCACTGAGACTCTGATTAGTAAGGTCTCAACAAATTCATTTATATCTTTTGCATGTGTATGCATATGGTATATGCTCCTTTATATGCATGTTCTCCTGTGTGTGGGTGTGTAGGTGTATGCAGGTGCACATGCAAATGAGTTTATGTGTATGTGGTAGCCCATTGTTGATATAAGGTGCCTTTCTTGATAACTTTCCCTCTAATACATTGATGTAAGGTCTTTTACTGAACCTGCAACTCACTGTTTCGGCTTGTTAGCTACCCAGCTTTCTCCAAGGCATCCCATTTCTGCTTTCTCAGGCTGGAATTACAGACACTCTGCCATGCTTACTTGACACTTACATGGCAAACACTTTAACCACTAAACCCAGCTCCCGCCCAGATGTTTTCTATGAGTTTTGGGGGTCCAACCTCCAGTCAACACACTCACTTAGCAAGTGCTTTATCCGCTGAGCATCTCCTCAGCTGTGGCCCAATTTTTAAGATGCCTTTAATATGTACTTTCTATTATTGTGATGCAAAGTACTTGGTTTCTTCTAATAGCCTCAGTTGTCTGGCAGTCATGATCTCCACTCTGCCTTTCCATGGTTTTCTGGGCAAACTCACCTTTCAAATGTTTCCCATTAACATTTTGCTCATTTATATTTTTGTTCATAATAATCATATATTGTTATAAACTTTGCTAGAAGCAAATAGCAATAATCATACTATAGCAGCATACTAGTCTGCTTTGAAATTTCCTCTGTCATACTAATCAGTCCATCATTGTTAAGTTCAGCCTCTCTTCAAATCTCTTGGAACAAAGCATGTAAAATTTTTGCCATAATATCACAGGAATGGCCTCCAGTATGTTCCTAGTTCTCAGAGGGGAAAACCTCTCATCCCTTACAAACTCCACCTTCAATATTTGCCTTCTATCAGCACTTGGGTCTTCCGAACTTCCTCTACAATCCCCGATTAATGCTGTTTATAGCATCATTCTGGGGCTTCTCCAGTCCACTTACTTATCTTCCCCCAATTTCTCTCACAAACCACTTCCAAAGCCTTCCGAGCAATATTGTCAAAGTCATACCAAAGATCCAACTTCTCTACTAGCAATTTTCTGCATTATTTGGACACCTTTTAAAGCTGTTACCAAATACCTCAGAAGGAAAACTTAAGGGAGTTACTTATACTGGTCATGGTTTCAGCTGACAATGGTCAGGTGGGCATGGTAGAGCAGAGCAACTTGGCTTGGTGCATAGGACAGGGCTGTCTGGCCTGCTGGGACTTCTCTTTCTCTCCTTTATTCTATGCTGGACTCCTGCCTATGGAATAGGAATGCCCATGTTCCCAGCATACCTTTCTTCCTTATTCAACTTCTCTGTGAATTCTCCCACAGCGCACTAGAGATGTGCTTTAATAATCCAGGCAAGTTGACAATGAAGAGAAACCATTGCAGATGCTGTCCACTGTTCTCCTGTCTGGACCCCCAGAGCAACCTATTGAGACTTCCCTGAGCATATTCTGTGCTCACATGGTTTTTGTTTGTTTGTTTGTTTGGTTGGTTGTTTTTTATCTGAAAGGAGAAACTATCAGCCAGTCATTCTCCTGCTTTGAAAGACCTGGTAGATTTTTCACAGGGGGCAGTGAAATTCTTTCAAGACCTTTAGAGAATTTCTTGGGTTTGGGGTGTTTCCAGATAATTCTGATTATATTCTTCCCCTATCTTAAGCTTGCATGAACTATCATCTCTTTGATGAGCTTGGGGACATAATTGTTTTTACAATTGCCTTCTATCCATATCATAGCAAGTTTTGGAACTTAGACTAAGACAAAACCTACCAATTTAATCAGTTCTGTCAACTCCGAGAACAACTGTCCAGAGCATGTATGAATGTTTTGTGTCGGCCTGGGGGCAGGTTAAATAACTGATTCTTATTCTGCAGTAACTTTGAGGAATGAGACATTCTTTTCAACTCTGTCTCCAGTAGTCAACTAACTTAGCTCTTGCTTACTTTATATTTGACTTCCTTAGCATTATTGAAGTAAAAGTGTACACGTGTTATACAGAAGTAAAAGCGAGGCACCCACTCCAGGACCAAACGCCCACCCTTGGTTTCTCTAAAAACAATGTTTTGATTTCATTTGTGAAATACTTTTCATACAGATTAACCAAAACACTATGTAAATACCATTAAGTCTGGATATTTTCTAGAAATTGAAGATTGATCAAAGAACTTCCATTTCTGGAGGGAGGGGAAACCATAGCAACTCTTTCTAGTAGTAAAAAGAATATATCAAAACACCTTCAGGATTACATACTCTTAAAAAAACTCAATGCTGGGATTTTGAGAACCATTTCATACAGAGAGAGACAGAGGAGGATGAGGAAGATGAAGAATTAGAAGAAAGAGAAGAAGAGGAGGAGGAAGAGGAGAAGGAGGAGGAAGAGAAAATAAACTGAGAAATCCAAGAGAAGTCTCTTTCTCAGATAATTATTTGAGAAAATAGTTCCTCTTCATTGACGTAATGTTGAGTGAATTCAAAAGAACTTATTTCAGAATCAGAACTTTGCTATCTTCCTGATCTGCATTTTCTCAAACTCTGTCATGTGTTCAATGGAATTGTCCCTTGCTGACCCAAGAGGAGTTCCAGATTTAAATGAGTTTGAACATGTTATCTACCTTCCCTCTAGGAGCCTGAGGACTGTCCATCAACTCAGTGGTAAATAAACTGCTTATCTACAAGGTTTCTTTCTCCTAACTTATTTGCGCATGTGCAGGTTCTCCAAGAGGATCTGCTGAGATACCTTAGCGAAAGTTATTCCACTGACCACGTGCTAGAGAAACACAACAAGTACACACTGTCTGTAAGGACTAAGTGTAGTTAATCCACACTTGGGGCAGATATGACAGGTGAGCAGCAGATACCTGCATCTCAAGGCATATTCAGTAGCAGTCTAAGCAGCCTCTAGTGGAGGAGAGGGTTTCACTTGAGGCTTCATGGTGAGCAGGCTGATCTGTCGGCTGGGGTATGGCTGGA
>CABHPQ010138742.1:16248-32178 GCA_902168405.1 Peromyscus aztecus | reverse complement strand
CATTGCCAGTGGCTCTGCAGCCATCACCATGGTTCTTACTTCTCCAGAGGTTCAGATTTTTTAAAACCTAAAATTAAGAAGCAAATCAAAAAATGAAATTATTATGAAACAAGTGAAGGGAATGTAATGCTTGGCAATTTTCTTGGCATTTCCTCAAAATACTAATAGGAAAACTTGCTTAAACATCCATGACTATCATCCAGATGGTGAAACATACAGTTAAAATAATTACCTTAAATCTAGCAATCTAAAATAATCATTTATTATTATTAATACAATACCTACTCAGACAGAATTAAGTTCCCTGTTTCATATTCCTCCTGTAATATTTAGCACAGACCAATGGGTATAAGGCTTATTTGTCTTTTGGGAAAAGTCTTTCTTTAATAATTTCATTTGCACTAATGTTTGACTGATGATAATTCCCTGGGTGGAAATTTTCTGACATTAGCATTTGTAATGCCCATTTCACAGACATGAGTGTCACCCAGATACTAAATGGTGATAGGACCAGGATATATTCTTATCTCTTAAACAAAAATCAGTGCTTATCAGGCAAAATAGTTTGAATAATGCAAATCATAGAAGTAAAAATACAATTAGAACATGAACATCAATGCAGATGTTTAAGTCTATAAATGCATATTTTGTAGCACTGGTATTTCTGTTGTTGTATTTAAGACAGTGTCTTGTGTATCCTAGGTTGGCCTTGAACTTGCTATATAGATAAAGATAACCTTGAACTTCTGCTCCCCCTCCCCAGTGCTGGGATAGCAAGTGTGCACCACCATGCCTGGTTTCTGAAGTGCCAGAGATTGAACCCAGGGCTTCATGAATGCTGTGTACGCATTCTACCAATTGAGTTACACACACTGTCCTCTCACTGGTGCAAATGGATGGATAAAGAGTTGAATAAACAGGAAAAAATAACATGCAAAATTTATCAGCCTTATTGCCACAAACCACTGCACATAATCACACAATCACCAACCCATTTAAAAGCCCTCATCTGAAAATATGGGAGGGACAACTAGAATGTTTATCTGACCCCAACAACTTACAGAATATAACTGAAAGCTCAAATCCCAAATCCTAAAGCCTTTCTGACTTCCTCAGATGTCTCATGCTGTACCACACAGCAGAATCCTAGAGGTTTTGTTGGCTGGCTTACTGATATTATAATTTGTTCCTTTCTGCCTAAAATGCCAATTGCTCATCTTTACTTACAGGTTCTGACTGGAGAGACGGCATATTTATGCCATTTCTACTAAAAACAGTTCCGTACACTAGAGGAGGTAAATGATTTGAGGAGCACAGTTGGGTGACTAGAAGGAGGGAGAGGGAGGGTCTACGAGCTAGTCATGATGGTACCGTTTGACATGCCAGCACTCAGGGAGATCATAAGGTGAAGGCCAGCCTGGGCTACAGATAGAATAGGATGCAAGGTAGCTTGAGCTCCAGTGAGACACTGTTTAAAGAAAAAAAAAGGAGCAAAATTTGAATACATGTGCACTGCTCCCACATACACATTGCACACTGCACACCACACACCACACACAGAGAACATATGAAGTTGTATGATTTCTGTCCACAATTGCCACAGGAATAAATAGAAAACATCCCACGAGGTTTGGGGGAGCGGTGTTTGTTTTTTTTTTTTGTTGTTGTTGTTTTGCTCAGTAACTACCAAATTACTCTTGTATCAAGTCCTAATCCCCCAGCTCAGGGGACTGCATAGCCAGGGTAGATAAGAAGGAACAAGCTTGGAAGTAGGGTTAAAATGTTCAAATCTCAAGTTAGTCAACTGATAGCTGCTAGAATTAAGATTAAATCCTTAATATTTCTGGTTATCCAAAGCCCTATTTGGGAGTTAGGGATACTCCTGTGTTAGGCCGGGCGGTGGTGGGGCATGCCTTTAATCCCAGCACTCGGGAGGCAGAGGCAGGTGGATCTCTGTGAGTTCAAGGCCAGCCTGGTCTACAGAGTGAGATCCAGGAAAGGCGCAAAGCTACACAGAGAAACCCTGTCTCAAAGAAACAAAACAAAACAAAACAAAACAACAACAACAACAAAAAAAAAGAGATGAAAATTTGGGGATTTCAGAGTTGATTTTAGTTGCAGGATTGCACTTCTTTCCCACATGATCCAGCTGTTTTTCCACATACATGTCCCCATCAGAATCTGTTTATAGTCTCTGGAAATTCCTTGCTCATTTTCCTCATATGATGCCGGGGTTTTAAATGCAGGAAATGATGCGACTTTCACTTTCACCCTGTTTGTTCACTCTTGGTCTGCCTCACATAGGTGGACCAAACATTTTCTGAGGCCCAGTGAAAATGAGACCTACCTCCCTGTTCATGTGCTCCCCAACCCCAAACTATCCCAGCATAAAATGAAGCTCCCCAAGTTTAAAGGGCTTATTTGTGTGACTATTCGATTAGTGTTTTTCCTTCTATGGGAACACAAGTTAGAATTGTGCTGAGTCAGTTTTCTTCTATCTAACGCAGTGGCTGGTTGAGTAGGCTCTAAAATGTCTTTGTAAGAGGAAGGAGAGAGTGTAGTATGCAGAAGCTCCAGCATTACCTGCCCTTGTGACTAAGTTCATGTTGGGGGCAAGGTTTGTGGAAAAGATGTATAGCCTTCAGTCATGAGTTCAAAAACAAAGAGACAAACATCTGATTTCTTGAAGTACGCCTGCCACACGGTCAGAGCTACCACTGGAACAACTGAAATACAGAACGAAACTCACAAACTGCTGGTGAAGGAAAAGTACAGCTAGGATGCAGAGGTTAAGAAGCTTGATTAACTACAGAAGAGTATAAAAAGAAGAAATGGTGTAAAGTACATAGGCAAAGTTCCAAAGAATGTCTAAATAAATATGATAAGACCTTTGCAAGTGAAGTTAAACTTCATGGAAGGTCCTTTAAAATGACTCAAACAGGAAATAGGAAAAGGAATCATGGAGTATGGGGAGGGGAGGAGGTGGGATGCGTATGGTCAAAGCACAAGATGCATTTTATGTTTTAGTTGTGAACCTAGCCTTTAATGGCTGAGCCATCTCCCCAGCCCACAAGATATACTTACATAAATGAAAATATCTTTAGAAAATGCTTCACCATGTACACAATATATTTTTTAGCATGAGTATGTGAATATGTGACAAATATATCTTAAGAGACAAATGTACATAGTGTTATAGTTTAATTATTACTGTGATAAAATACCCTGGTAAAAAGCAACTGAGGGGTCCCAGTTAGGAGCACTAGCTGCTCTTCTAGAGCACCTAGATTCTTTTCTCAGAACCCACATGGTGGCTCACAACCATATGTAACTCCAGTCTCAGTCCAATGCCCTCTTTTGGCCTCCTTGACCAGTCACACATGTGATGTCCAGACATATGGGCAGCCACGATCACCCATACATATAAAATGTTAAAAGAAAATTAGGGAAGGAGGGTCCCTCTTAAGCCACAACTAGTGGTTACATCCATCAGAGGAGATCACAGTGGCAGGGGTTTATGACAGCTGGTCACATCATATCCACAGTCAAGAAAAGAGAGAAATACATGCATGAGTGTTTACATGCTTGTGCTCAACTCAATTTCTCTACTTTTAGACAGCTCAGGACCCCTGCCTACAGAGTGGTGCTGTTTACAGTAGGCCGAGGCTTCCCATATCTATTAACTTAATTAAGACAATTTTGGTAAGCCCACAGGACAACCTAATGGAGAAAGTCCTTCTTTGAGGCTCTCTTCCCATATGAATCTAGGTCATGTCAAGTTGACAAACTTAACCATCACAAGATAGTTTTTCTATGTTCAAGAAAGATGTAATAATGTCATAGAAGGCCAAATTCACTCTATATTAATCAAATGATCCAATTCAATTCCCACCAAAGCTCCTACACCATCTTCTGTATAATTTAACATAAAATGTGTACGGGGTGCTGGGGGTGAAACAGGGCAAGAGGGAGAGAGAAGATTATACAAGGAGCTAGAGAGGAACAAAAAATAACCAAAAACATTTCTAAAGAAAATCAAAAGGTAAAATGCTTGTCATACTCAGATAGATTTAATATAGAATTATATAATCAATATAATCAATAGCAGTTTCTATATCTTTATATAGGGTTAAAAAGAAATATCAGAAAGTTTTATGAAAAGTGCTTATGAAGTAATGGCTGCATGAGTATGAAAAGTTCATCTGTGATAGAATGAATATTTGTAGATCCATAAGTCAGGAAGTTTAATATATTAAAGCTGGACAGTGGTGGCATATGCATTAAACCCAACTGTAGATGTAACCAACCGTCTTATAAATAAGAAACACAGAACCAATGCAAAGAAGAAAGCCAAGAGGTCAGAGCTAAGAGCTAAAACCTTACCCTTCCTCCTGCAGTGGTCCTACCTCTCCGAAGGAGGAGGTACTTCCTGTGTTAAAGTCTTTATATAGTCTCTGTTCTGCCTTCTCATTGGTTGTAAACCCAACCACAGGACTGCCTCATCATGGCCTGTCTGTATAGACCTCCAGGTGTTCTATGGTTGGTATTGAGATCAAAGGCATGTGTATCCAATGCTGGCTGTATCCCTGAACACACAGAGACTTACCTAGCTCTGTCTACCAAGTGCTGTGATCACAAGCGTACACCACCACTGCCCTGCTTTCCTATGGCTTGCTAATAGCTCTGACCCTCAGGCAACTTTATTTATTAACATACAAATAACATTTTGGTACAAAAGAAAATATCACCATACCCAACACTTGGGAGGCAGAGGTAGGTGGATCTCTGTGATTTCAAGGCCAGGCTGGTCTGCAGGATGACTTCCAGGGCAGCCAGGGCTATACAAAGAAACCCTGTATTGAAAAACCCAAACAAAATCCAAAAGACCAAAAACCAAATAACTAACTAACTAACTAACTAACTAACTAACTAACTAAATAAATAAATAAATAGATTAGAACAAGAGTCTAACTGAGAAAGAGAAGAAGAGAGAGAAGTAGAGGAGACAGAGGGATGTGTGGGAGATGGAGAGGGATAGGAGAGTCAGGGGGTGAGGCTAGGGAGGAGGGGACGGTGGGGTGGAGGGAAATGGAGAAGAGAGAGAAGCAGAGAGGGAAAGAGGAGGAGGAAGGGAGGGGAAAGAAGAGGAAAATGGGATGAGGGAAAAGGAGAGGATGAGGAAGGAGGGAGAGACGATGAAGGAGAAGAAAGAGGAGGGGGGAAGAAGACAGTCAGTGACAAATAAGAGAATCTATTGCTGTCATTAAATGTTTAAATGTAAAAGGATAACCACTAAAAGTTTACAAGTGAAAAACATAGGCAAAAGTCTTTGTAAAACATATGGGTAATCAGAATTTCTTAATCTACTTATAAAAACCAGAGCCATAAACGAGTAAATTTAACAATGTCCCAAGTTGAAAAAATTTCTCTCTCAAGATTCAAATCTGATGTCCAAAACTCTGAGCCAATAATGAATGGTAGAAGTGGTTCCCATCCCACTGAACTAACACCACACAACACAGCAGTCAACATTTGTGCATCAGCATCCCTGAAAGAGAAGAACAAATGGCCATTAAAACATGAGACTGATGCTTGTCTTTGTTGGTAGACAACGGAACACAAATTAAAGAGGCAGTAAAACAGTTATATAGCTCAGTTTCATTGAAGTAAAAAGTCTTCAAATATGAATACAAAGTCAGAAACCTGCACCCAACTGCTGCTGGGAGCACAAGCATTTGTGGTGACTTAGAACACAATGGTCATTTAAAAGATATCTAGAGGCTAGGCAAAAGCCATTCCATTTCTGGGAGTACAGCATAGAAGAATTAAACATTATCAGCACTACTGTTTTTAGAAGAACATTTAAAAGATCAGAGAAATACCTGCAGCAGTCAATACTGGGTGAAGGGTTAAAGTGTGACACAGACATATAGTGGAATATAACTCGGAAGTGAACAGGAATAAACAATGTGTCTGCACTGATAAATCTTACCAAAGATATTCAGTATGGGGAAGCAACAGAACAAAGAGTAACCAATTCAGATGAAGTTCTTTGATTCAAAAAGTAAATGATATGTTAAATAAGCAGCTTATTGTAGAAATCCAACAAAAATCAAAGACTTGGTTATCATAAATTTGAGGCAGTGGTTGTTTTAGTTCTAGGTTCATTAAAGGTTAAGATACACAGGGAAAGTTTTGGTGATAATTGTATTCTCCTGCTGATTGGAATACAATTATAAAATATTTTATAGTTAATAAGATATTCTTGCTTATTTCATAAAGATTTATTTTATTATTTGTAATTATGCATATGTGTATATGTCTGTGGGTATGTGCAGGTGAGTGCAGGTGCTTTAAGAGGCCAGAAGAGGGTATCAGTGGCATCCCAGGTGGTTGTGAGTTCCGCTAGTCTGAGTGCTAGGTACTAAGGGTCTTTTACAAGAGCTGTAAGCACTTTTAACTGCTGAGCCATCTCTCCAGCCCTAATATCGCCTTTGTTCATAAAATGCTACATAATTTTGAAATGGTGGAATGGCTAGTTAGATAATAATTTTGCTTTCTTCTAGTGTTCCTTTTCTTATCAACTACATTATTAGCAAACCTTGGAACTTGGAAACTTAGTCTTTCTTTTGTTCTGTTTTCTGTTCTGGCTTTCTGAGATGCTGGAATGGCCCATGGAGGGGTGAGCAAATCTCTTTCCTTATTGTTTAGATTTCCTTGTTGCATTTAGATTTAAATGTGCTTCTGTTAAGGCATGCTTTCTATGAACTGAAATCCTTTGAGCACCGTGCTGGCTATAAAAAAATGGACAGTGAGTTATCTTGTTGACTGGAATATCACTCATCATGATATACAGATCTGTCACTTTCCTCAACTGTCCTTTGATAATGAAATGGACTTATCCCATTCAGCTGATTAAAGCTGGGTGGTTGCCTATCTGCTGCCCCATGGAAACAGATGATCTTACCATCAGAATAGATAGTATGAAGGTTATTATTTCCTTTGAAGAGTCACATTTGTCTTCTTATGGAAGTGATGGTCAGTTTTCTGCAGGTCTCTGCTCATTTTGTTAATGTAAGAAAATTTCTCTCAGCTTGATAGGGGAATGCTGTGTTGCATTTTGTCAGTAGTGGAACTTCTTCATCTTAGACATATGAATGAATGATTAGATGCTGCTTAGTATTATGAAACATCTGAAATGAAACATGAATTCATTGGAATCTTGCCAGCTGAACACAACTCACTCAGCAAGTGTTCATCTTTGGGGACCATCATTCCTATTCTTATGGGGTCATGAGGCAGGTAGAGGACCACCATTAGTCCACTTCACACTGTCTATGAGCTCTGCTTGCTGATGGGATGAGGCAATGTATCCACATGACTTAGCACTGTGGTTTCCATGACTACATATTAGCATCACTTAGACTGTTTAAACATTGATGCCTGGTGCTTTCTCAGTTGTAGTCTTTTGGGTGTGTGAGTGTGGGGTTTAGGTACTGGGATATTTAAATTTTCTGTAGATGATTTAAATACCAAGATGCAGTCAAACATGATTTTCAAGTCAAACCATCACTGGAGTGTCAGCTTTGTCACTCAGCCACTTGGTATGACTAGGTGGTTAATAAGTCCACCCAACTCATGAATTTGTTGGAAAGACTAAGTGAGATTGGCCATGGGATGTATTTCAGGTTAGTGTGTTGAAAGGTTTCAGTAGTAGGGTTGGGAAGATAGCTCAGGGCTTAAAGTACTTACTGTGTAAGCATGAGGAGCTTGGATCCCTAGAACAAGCCTAACTTGATCCCAATGCAGAGAGGAGCAGAGACAGGTACATCCCAGGGACTTACTGGATATCTGGTATAGTAGGAACAGTAAGCTTTAGGATTGGTGAGAGACTTTTTCTCTCTCAGGAAGTAAGGTGGAGAGGGATAGAGGAAGGCAGGTGCAACTGAACACGCCTGCACACACACAAGGGAAAACAAAACAGGGCCAATAAGTGTTGGATACTAATGCTGGGTTAAATGGTTGTGTTTTCTCACCAAGTATAGTGGTGTGGAGGGAAGAAAAGACCTAGAATCCTGCAGACCAAATGCCCCCTGGGGACTTGAGTCCCTACTTCTGAGAATGACAGCCAACCCCCTTTCTGTTACACTGTTTTTCATCTACTCAGAGCATTTGGCAACAAGTGGAATGAGTCATACTCTTTAATTCCAAACAGGAATTCTAATAGAAACAAAGAGTTCTGTGCTCTTTTCATATCAACAGGCTTTGCCCAGGAGATGCTGAAACCGGAAGGCTTGGACTCACCCAAAAGACTGGACAGAAAAGTTCAATCTGCCTGGCATCCTGCCAACCCTGAAAGCACTCCTGGAAATATTTTATCTCTGAAAATAAAAATCAATTTAGTGGACTGGAAGATAATGTAGTATTCACAGACATACCATTTTTCTTCCAACACAATTCCCCAATGATACTAAAGGATTCAGTTGTCAGGGGCCAGAGAGAGGAAGCCACCCCCTCCTACACACACACACACACACACACACACACACACACACACACACACACACCATATGAATAGGTTTCCACTCCATCAGTTCATTGCTAATATGTCACTAGCTACCACGGTCAGGCTTGACTTCAACTCACTTATCCCCAAGATGATAGAACGGTTTGAGGTTCTCAGCTCAGGGTTTTGATCACAGGGCTCATCTATCAGCCATCCTCAAACTTAATAATGGCACAAGGCAACATTTCATTTCACCTTTTGTTGATTTTATTTTCTCATCTGTGAAATGGGGATAATAATATGTGGTCATTGTTCAATTCAACAAACTCATGCTTTTAATGTTGTTTTCAGTTTACAAACAGTTTGTATTAGTTCCTTAGGGTAATTTAGCAATTTTGATGAACTGAGATTTTTCTAAAGCTGTAGGTGTTGTTTGGAGTTGGTAAGCAAATGTGTCTCAGCTCTCTCGATCCTTGAAGAAAGGCACTAGGAATGGCAGATTCCACTAAAACCTGGTTTCAGGGAACCTTTGACAATAAGATTAAAAAAAAACTTGTATTTTAGGCTTTAAGTTGGAATGGAAGAAGTGCTGGCCAGATTACATGCAGATATGATTACTATCCTGGCTCATTACAATAATGAATGATATAACCTTAGTCAAATCATTTCCATTTTTCTAAACTTGTTTCCTTGGTGATGGCATATACTAGGTTGGGACAGATGTTAAGGTCAAATCTTGCTTGATTATGCATTGAATATATCCACACTTAGACAGCCCGTGTTGGCTTATACAAGAGACCTAGAGTTCTTTCTCTATGCTGCAATTTGAGTGGTTGCTGATAAAAACCAAGCCCATTACTGAATTGATATTTAACAACCAAGTCACAAAACCCAAGGATAGAGACCTTGCTCTCTCCTGGTTTCTCTTCATTATAGAGACCAACCTCTATCCATCTCCACTTACCTTTGCACACTGCTCCGGGAAAGGACAATCAGATTCAAAATAGCCAGGAACATTCATTTTTCTCTCTGTTATTGAATACTTAATAACTATACAGAACTTCATAAAATAATGAGATATGTATTTTTGTTACTGTCCATTCAGCTCATTTTAAGTGTTTTTAATAGATGTTTTAAAGGCTTTGAGAGAGACTGGAAGTATACTTTGGAGACAGAGAACTTGCCTAACATGCATAGGGCTGAGGTTTCATTCAGCAATGCAACACACACACACACACACACACACACATACACACACACACACACACACTCATGCAGTCAGGGGGAGAGAGACAGAGAGAGAGAAAAAAACACAAAACTAATGGTTTTGCATTCATCTAAATATAATTTTCAATGCTTTTGAAAACAATCCAATTAAAACAGAACTTACTCCTAAACCTAGAGACTCTAGTTCTTCTGATAGTACATATTTGTTATTAAAAAATTCTCTTAGTTTCTACCTATTGAAAAATACTTTTATTTTATATTCTTCCGTGGTGCTGCGCAAGAAAGCCAGGAGGGCTTCATGCATGCTAGGCAGTCCCCTACTGTTGCATTACACCACCAGGCCTCACCTTGATTTTTAAAGGACTCATCTTTTCTTTTCTTTTCTTTTAAATCAAGGTAATATTTTTTTACTTTTTATAATTTTCATTTATTTTTTGACAATTTCATCTGAAGGATGCTTTTTTAAAATAATTTTGAATTGATAGCTTTGTTTTCCTTTCAATTTATTTTTTTGTGTGTATACATGTGTGCTTGTGTGTGTGTGTGTGTGTGTGTGTGTGTGTGTGTGTGCATACTCATATTCCATGCATGTGGCCACCTGAGGATAACCCCAGTTGCCATTGTTAGGAGCATCATCTACCTCCTTTGATACAGGGTTTCACTGGCCTGGAGTTCACCAATTTGTCTAGGATGATGGCCAGTGAGTTCCAGGGATCCTCTAGCCTCTGTGTCTCCAGCTTGGGATTGCAAAAGCATGTTCTTGGCATTTTTATGTGAGTCCCAAAGATTGAACCCAGGTCCTTGTGTTTGTAAGACAAGAATTTAACTGATTAAACCATTTTCTTGGACTTCCATTTAACTTTAAACTTCTCTTAATATTTTTAATGTGTATGTGTGTCTCTGTGTGGGTATGTACAAGTGAGGACAAGTGCCTGTGGAGACCAGAACTATCAGATTTTTTGGGGATGCAGTTATAGGCAGATGTTAGCCACCTGACATGTGTGCTTGGAACTGTACTTGATTCCTCTGCAAGAGCAGTATGTTCTCTTAACCATTGATCCACTGCTGTAGCCTCATCCTTTCAGCTTTCAAAGGCATTGCTATAGCCTCTGCTTTCCATTGCTTCTGAGTAAAAATCATTTTCCTGAATCAGTTCCTTCAGTGTGTTTTAAATTTATCCTTGTTTTTCACAATTTGATTGTATGTCTTATTTTTTTCAGGATAAGCTTCACTTAGCATATTTAATAGATAAATTTATATTTTACTCTAAATGTGGAAATTTTGAATACACTATTTTTTATTGAAAATACACTTTCTCATAAAATATATCATGATTATAGTTTCCCCTCCCTACACTGCTCATACTTCCACCCCACCCCACTTTCCCTCCAGATCCACTTTCTTTCTGTCTCTCATTAGAAAAGAACAGGCTTCTAAGACATAACAATCAAACATGACAAATATAATATAGTAAGATGAAGCAAAAACTTTCAGATCAAAGTATTCATATTGGACACAGCAATCCAACAGGAGGAAATGAATCCCAAGAACAGACATAGGAGTCAGAGTCCCATAAAAATACTAAGCTAATAGTTATAATACACACTGAGGACATGGTCTTCATGATGTCATTTTAAAAATATAGCTGAGTAATACTCCATTGTGTAAATATAGAACATTTTCTTTATCCATTCTTTGGTTGAGGAACATCTAGGTTGTTTCCAACTTCTGACTGTTATGAAGAAATCCACAGTGAACATAGATGAGATGTCCTTGTGGTAAGATGGAATATCCTTTGGATATATTCCCAGGAGTATAGCTGGGTCTTGAGGTAGATCAGTGCCCAATTTTCTGAGGAAACACCATATTGATTTTCATTGTGGCTATACAAGTTTGCACTCCTACCAGCAATGGAGGAGTGTTCCCCTTGCTCCATATCCTCACCAGCATGAGCTGTCACTTGTGTGATTGATCTTAGTCATTCTGACAGGTGTGAGATGGAATCTCAAAGTAGTTTGATTTGTATTTTCCTGATGGCTAAGGATGTTGAACATATTTTTGAAATTCCTTTATTCAGAAATCTCTGTTTAGATCTGTACCCCATTTTCAATTGGATTATTTGTGGGTTTTTTTTGACATCTAGTTTCTTGAGTTCTTTATATATTTTGGATATTAGTCCTCCATTGGATGTGGAGTTGGTAAAAATCTTTTCCTATTCTGTAGCTACTGCTTTGTCTGATTTACAGTGTCCTTTGCCTTACAGAAAAAGTTCAGTTTCATGTGGTCCCATTTATTGATTGTTGCTGTCAGTGCCTGTGCTATCCATGTTCTCTTCAGAAAGTCATCTCCTGTGCCAGTGTATTCAAGGCTATTCACCATTTTCTCTTCTTTTAGGTTCAGTGTATATGGTTTTATGTTGAGGTCTTTGATCCACTGGGACTTGAGTTTTGTGTAGGGTAATATATATATATATATATATATATATATATATATATATATATATATATATATATATCTCTTTGTTTTTTTCTATATACAGACACACTGTGTGACAAACATCATTTTTTGAAGACACTGTCTCTTTTCCAGTGTGTCTTTCTGGCAACTTTATAAATAATTAGGTGTCTATATGTATTTGGGTTTATGTCTGTGCCATCAATTTGATTCCATTTATCAATGCATTTGTTTTTATGCCAATATCATGCAGTTTTTATTACCATAGCTCTGTAGTATAGTTTGAAATCAGGGATAGTAATACCTCCAGCAGTTCTTTTATTGTTAATCCTACCAATCCATGAGCATGGGAGATCTTTCCATCTTCTGATATCTTCTCCAATTTCTTTCTTCAAAGACTTGAAGTTCTTGTCATACAAGTCTTTCACTTGCTTAATTATACTTAACCCAAGATAGTTTATTTGTTGCTATTTTGAAGGATGTTGTTGCCCTGATTTTTATATTTAACATTTTCTTTGACAGATGCATCCATTTTGTCTATTGAGGCTTTAATAGTTTGAGGTTTCTCTTCTATCTCTTGCATTCTGTTGCTGAAGTTTGCCTCAGTAGTTCTTGTTCAAATTCCTAATTTTTTTACTTCTGGAATTCCCTCAGTTTATTATTTCTTTATTATATATTCTTCTATTTCCATTTCCAGGTCTTCAACAGTATTATTTTTTTCTCCAACGATTGTATTTTCCTGGATATCTTTAAGGGATTTATTTATTTGCTCCAATTCTTCATATTTTCCTGGGATTTATTAATTTCCTATTTAAGGATATCTATCATGTTCACATAGTTTGTTTTAAGGTATTTTTCTTGTTCTTCAGCTTTGTTGAGGTATTTAGGGCCTACTGTAGTAGGATAGCTGGTCTCTAGTGGAGAAGTATTGCCCTGGCTATTTGTTGATTGTGTTCTTTTGCTGGTCTTTAGACATCTGGGTTTGGGGTGATTATAGGTCGAGGTGCTGATTTCTCAGTTTGTCTTTGTTGGGTGGGTGTTTCATTCCTTGGTTTCTGTTTCTCCTCTGGATTCTTGGAGAGTGTGATGGCTGTGTGCTGCCTGTTCTACTTGCCTGCTCAGCTAGTGTGTTCACAGGAGATGCCTGCTGGTATTGGAGCCTGGGATGCAGCAATTGAGGGGGGGAGTTTAAGAGGGGATGGTTGGTAGGATCCACAGGAGAGGGAAGGGAAGCTGCAACTGGTGATCTCTTACAGCACTAGGGGTGAGACTGAGGGTTTGGGTCTAGGGGAAGAGAGAAAGAGAGGGTGAAGGCAAGAGTGGAGAATACACTAACTTAAAAAAAAACAAAGCCCTTTCTCTTTGTCTTTCTGGTGGGATACTTTCTGGTGATAGGTATGCAAATTTACTTACTCCTGACCCAGTGATCCTTAATATATCTGTTAAACCAATCCAGGGTAAATCAATTTCAGGTGTTACAGCTTATAATTCTAAAATACCAATTGTTTTCATTTTAATAGTTTACACAGTTGTGATGACATTTTTCCATTTCTTATTAGCTTATTTTATTTACAACACTCAACAGACTGAGAACAGCTTGATTTTAAATAATTTTCTGGTATTTCTATCTTTAAAAACGTTTTACTGTGTTTTATATATTTGCTTGCATATACATGTGTGTGGGTGCACAACTGTCACTGTGTGCAGCTGGGGGTTGGAGGGCCACTTCCTGGAGTCAGTTCAGTCCTTCTGCTGCATGGGTGCTGGGGTTGAATGCAGATTATCAGGCCTCCAGCTTTTAGCTGCCTACCCAGCCCTGTTTTTTCTAATACATTTATGAACTATTTGTTAGATTTTCTTTTGTAAGAATCAATTTCTTTTGTTTCTTCATAGTCAGGCAAATACTTTGTGATTGTGTCAAGCTTTGTGGTAGTTTAAATGAAAATGGCTCCCATAGGCTCATAGGGTGTGGTACTATTAGAAGGTGTGGCCTTGTTGGAATAGGAAGTGTGTCACTGGGGGTGGCTTTGAGGTCTCAGAAACTCAAGTCAGGTCCCATGCACTCTTTCTTCCTGCTTCCCTTGTATCTGAATGTAGAACCCTCAGCTACTTTTCTAGCATCATGTCTTCCTGCATGCCACCATGCTTTCCACCATGATAATGGACTAAACCTCTGACATGTAAGCCAGTCTCCAACAAAAACTTTTTATAGAGTTGCCATTGTCATAATGTCTTTTCATAGCAATAGTAACCCTAACTAAAATAGAAGTTGGACCAAGGAGCAGGGTATTGCTATGATAGGCCTGACTGTGCTTTTGTTTGGAGGAATAGGCCTTTTGGGACTTGGGAATAGGAATGCAGGTTGATGCTGTAAGTGGGGCTTAACAGGCCATACTAGTAGGATCATGGAAGACAGTGGTGCTGAGTGTGATCTGAACTGCCGAGGCCTAGATTAAGAAGTTTCAGAGAAGAAGAATATGGCCTAGAGACCATTCTTATGATGTTTTGGTGAAGAATGTGGCTGCTTTCTGCCCTTGTTCAAAAAAACTGCCTGAGGCTAAATTAAAGAATTATAGATTAATATCTTTGGCAGAGGATATTTCTAAACAACCTAGCTTTGACTGTGTTTCCTGGCTATTAGTGGCCCCTCTTTTGCAGATCTGTAATGGAAAGGAGCAAGTTGAGCAGGGAAAAATACAAAATGTACAGTTGGAGGAAAAGAAGCACCAGGAAGTGTAAATAGATTAAAGAAAAGCCTGATGCTAAGCGAAGTAAAGGGAGTGGTGACCTCAGAACAAGACCCCACCCAGCTAAGCTTCCAACTCGTGAAAAGGAATTAAAGAAAAGCTTAGAGCCAGGTGTAGTGGTACACACCTTTAATCCCAGCACTCCAGAGGCAGGGGCAGGCAGCTCTTTTGAGTTCAAGGCCAGCCTGGTCTACAGATGGAGTTTCAGGACAGTCAAGCTAGGCAGTGAAGAAAACTGCCAAAAACAGAAAGCTGCTGAAAATGGATTTGAATGTGGGGCCATGTTTCAGCCCTAGCAAATAGCAAAACTTTCCAGCTTGGCCACTTGTTCTGACTTTAGAGTCAAGGACACAAGAAAGAGATTATGGAATCTCCCTCCATGGCTGAGGAAAGTTACTGAGGCAAGGCATGTGTCAGGGGTATCCCTGAATGGAGGCCTAGAAATACAATTTCATGAAGCTCTGAAGTTGAAGCCTGAATTACCTTGGAGACTCAAAGATGTTAGAGATGCCAGAGTTATGGGATACCTGCTGAGGAGAGCTACTAACAGAAAGTGGAATCATCCCAAGGGAAAGAAGTGTGTTGCAGTCAACAAAGCTGAAAGGAGTTGGAGATATGATGAGCACTTTGACATCAGACATGGAGATGCAGAGTTTGGAGTTTTGCCCAGCTGGATTTTGGTCTTGCTTTGGTCCAGCATTTCCTCACTATACTCCTTTTTCTACATTTTGGAATGGTAATGTATATCCTGTGCTATTATATGTTGGAAGTATGTGATCTGCTTTTTGATTTTGATTTTATAGGGGATTATAGTTAAGAGAGTGCATGAATCTCTGAAGAGACTTTGAACTTTGGACTTTTAAACAGGGTTGAGACTTATAGACTGTGGGGACTTTTGAAGTTGAACTATATGCTTTTTGCATTATTTGACTATAAGCCTATGGGAGCCAGGGAGTGGAATGTGGTGGTTTAAATGAAAATGGCTCACATAGGCTC